>WURT03653058.1:0-18870 GCA_009936505.3 Holothuria glaberrima
TTCCATTTTTAAAGTCTTTGGTATGACTCGACCTGGGAATCGAACCCGGGCCTCCCGCGTGACAGGCGGATGCTCTAACCACTAGACCAAACACGCGGTCGTCGGAATAAACGTTCAGTCCCCTACCCTAGCCACTCCCGACAAGAGCTACCTACGCCGATGAACCGCGGCCAAAGTATATTTGTTCCAAAGAAAATTAAATAGGCGAACTAGTGGCTCATTAGTCCTTCAATCAATTCCTCAGTCAAAGCACTACCATAGGTCAAAACCAAAAAAAAATTTCAACAACGATTACATGGCAGAGACATATGGAGCCATTTCAAATATTGGTTAGGTCTTGTCCTTCTTCCTATTGCCCGACATTTAAAGTGATCTTTAAGTGTAAAATTACAAGAACCTATATTTCTGAGGCAGAAAAGTGAACTTCATTCATCTAACTTCCATTTTTATAGCTTACTCCATTGCTGTTATATAAAATAAAATATAATGGTTATTTCGAATAGTTGATTGCGCAATAATTTGTGATGTCCATCTTGTACAACTCATATTCATCTTATTTTGTTTCCTTCTGAAATTAAAATATTTGTATGAACCGAAAACATTTACTGCGCCATTGCATAGCACGCTGCATAGAGAGATTACATATAGCCAAGTCACACTATAACAGTAACACAGTGATCACACTATAGATCAAGGTGCGGTGACTTTGGAAAAAAAAAAGAATAGAAAGGCAGTTATTTGAGTAGTACAAAAATGACATCACAAATTATAAAATTGAGTGAACAAGCTTCAACATTTAGCTCAGAAATGTCCTGTGGAGATGGAAATTAGATCATTTGGATGCATTTTCAAGCTTTGTAACATATAGATTTGAATTTCTAGGATTTAGGTACACTTTAAGGTTATGGCTAACGTGAATTCAAGCATGTGAAGCAGATTTGCTGGAATCAGTAATTGTGAGCCCCTTGATCTGTTTGAAGTACAGTACTTTGAAACGTATACAGCACAGAGGCAAGACGACAGTATATGCAAAGCTCATAGGGCTTTTTTGTCGGAGTATGAGTCGATTAATGACGTATAGCTACATAGCCCGGCGGCCGGCTATCATGTCACTGGACACAGACCATAAAGGAAATGCCGCACACGACTGATTCTGTACAGCGTGTTTCAAGTAAATTTAACCCTTTTCTATACACTTTTCCGTAACGAAAAAGAATGAATATTTTCAGGAAATTTTTGCTTAAGTTAGAAGACTATTTTGTGTAAAAACTTGTATATCATTGTAAGGATCACAGATGTAGAATTTGAATGAACCTTTTATTGTTTTATTAATGGCATTATATATGCAAGTATATGCAAATATGCAAATTAGATGACGTCATAAGGTTTTTACAAGTATACAAATTAAATGATGTCATAGGCATTTTTTTTTTTGTATTGCATTGTACAGGGGTTTGTTAGGCAAAGTTTTCTCTTTCATTTGACTTTTGGGCAAAATATCAGATTACAACCCCCTAAAAAAGTAGTAGTCGATAGATCGTCTTGTTGGCTTTTTTGTGGTGGTTAAATAAAACCTGTTGGATGTTGCATTAAAGAGTAATAATTATTTAAAAATGCTTGCTTTGCCACTACTTTGGCACAAAATGTATGGAAAAGGCGTAAAGAGGCATACTTTTTCATTAACGTGTGCACACAGCGGAGGGGAAATGCTTGCAGGGCTTTCCAAAAAAGTCAATCATCGGCGTAGAAAACACTTCTCAGCAGGACACAGTCTTAAGGAAGGTTCTAAGGCAATAGGTGAGATGTCATCAATTGAAGAAATTTCAAAGAAAATGAAGAAATTACTATAACGCTGACTCAAATAAGTGGTTAGGTGACGTAACTGGACGTTAAGCATTGCAAAAGTCTGACTCACTTGTTTGACAGAAAATTACCAGATATCTTTGGCGATTACTTTAAAGGTCATTAGCAGTCGCCCCAAACTTATTTTGAAACAATAGGTAAATGTCACAAAGTTTGTCTTATTTCCCTTATAAGTATCTTTCATGAAATTTTTAGACATAAATATTGAATATTCAAAATAAAGCAACAAGCTGCTCCTCGTAAATGTTACAACTGAGTGAGGAAACTGCTGTCACATGACTCTCAAGAGCCACTCAGGAAATAGGATAGTCTACTTTACAATTCTTTATTGGGGTGACTGCGTTCTCTCTTTAAGATGTGCTGTGAGATAAATTCTTATCATACTCGCTCAGCTAATCGTTTGACAATACCGCTTTTCGGACTTGAGTCTTCCCTTCATTGTGTTTTTATGTTGCTAGTCCGAGTGTTTGGAATCCCCTTCCCTCTTCTGTTATTCAATGTTCATCTTTACCCATGTGCAAAAGAAATTTAAAACGCTTTTTTTACAAGCAACAGGCTATGACACTCTATATTTTAAATGTACTTCATGTTTTCTATATTGCAGTGTATTGTTTAAGTTCTGATTGATTTTTCTGTAATCTATTAAGTTGTATCTTTTGACCTGTTGTAGAGGTATCCACGTTTATAGGCTTTGCCAAGCTTCCTGTGGATACTCCCCGGTCTGTCACATGTAGTTATGTATATGAATATTGATTTAATTCTGTTTGCAAATGACCGAAATGAAGTTGTTGAAAGTGAAACTGAATTTGTACGAGTCCGTGAGTAACATGCCTCTTTTGGACCAGTTTTTGCGATCCATTACGACGACTGTACCCCACTGGAATTATTTTGAATATATGAATACCCTTTAAATTCATTGCGAAAGTTTTATTATTCGTAGAGGGGAAAATAAAGTAGAATCTACGACTGAAGAAGCAACGGAAGACTTCAATTTTAAAGTCAAGTCCCGGGCTGAGCCGCTCACTATTGTTGTTAATGTTTATGAATATACCTAGATGACATTGCCATGGTAGGTGGTTAAAAATTGTCAAATTGAAGATAAACGTTAGCTCCCATCTACTCTGTTCGATAATTTGGTTAATAGATACATGGAAAATTCCTCTGCTTAAGGGATGTCATTCACCTGTTTAATATTTGCATTAGATTGTAATTAGAAGAAGAGTATCAGACCCTGACGTTTTATTTAATGGTACTATCTTTATGGCTATAGTAAATTAAAATCATCCTTACCCTGAAAAGGAGGTCAAAAGGGAATGATGCTAAAGTGATACATTGAAATGATTTCGCATGAATATGTAAATGTTTCTTGAGCAATTAAGCATAGAAACCGATAAACGGCTTTACTCATACCTTTTTCGTCCCTTATCGGCCATAGCAACTGAAACAAAGAATTGAGATATTGAAAATTTAAAAGTAAAATAACCATAAAAGTTTCCTTACAATCAAACGATTACTGACAGTGCGGCATCTTTAGGTCCTTTTTAAGTCAAATACTAGCACACCTGCATATTACACATTAGCGATACCTGCGATGCTATTATACCAAACCTTCAAAAGACTAATAAACCTGAAAGCATCGAAAATAGTTATACAGTGATTTACCCATTGAGGCTCAAAGCACTTCACGAAGGAGGTTTAAATAACATCAAGAGGAAGGTTGTGTATTCATGCAAGTCAATTTCGCGTAGGATTTGATTACTTTAAAACAACAGTAACGATAATGGTGACAGTTTTTTATTGATTATTAAATATAAGATTCCGATACCCGCCATCTCGTAATACTTTTAATAAGGCAAACTGTAAAGTAAGTCAATCTATGATACTTACCAAGGCTGATTCTGTGAGTCCACCACGAAGTACTAAAATGAAACAAAATGAAAAAATGGTGAGGTTTACCATTATCCTTAAACATATACCTATACAGCACATTTGACATAAAGGACAGTAATGTAACTTGAAAACAAAACGACTTCGGGATTTCTTGTTGAAAGTGAATGCTTTGTGCCATTGTGGTTTACCCCTAAAAATTATTCTTGAGATATCATGCTTTACGATGTTTCTGATTTGTAAAGATGGAAACCTTAAAAAGTCGTTTGTCACGAAATGACACAGTTTGGAGACCCACTGTCTGTTTTTGAGATATCGTGTGTTTGCAGGAAGTTCGCAAGGTTTCATAGTTTCACGTCTGGTGACCTCAGTTGACCTTGGACCTCCATCAAAACCAGCGGGATTAGTCCACGTAAGATGACATATCTACATACAAAGTTTAAACAGTAAGCATTATTTCCATCTTGAAATGTCGTGTTAACGGATCTTTCGGGTTTTGATCTCAAATGACCTTTGGTCCACATAAAGTCAATAGAACACTCCCTCGCAATATCACAAATCTATATAACTAGTACGAGAAGTGCACATCATTGCAATCTTGAGATACCGTGTTTAAAAGGGGTTTACAAGATTCCTTGTAGTTGCACCTTAAATGACCTATGATCGTAACAAAAAACAACACGGTTCTTGAAACATTCACCTAGTCCTACCACCAAGTTTGAAAAGTATCCGCCATTCCCAAATTTTGGTGCGTTGAATACCAAAAATGTAGGAGATTTTTTTAAAGCCGATCTCTAGGGACGTTTTGCCCATATCCAATGTACACACAGTAAATGCACACAGTTTGAAGAAGTTTTTCAATACTAACCGACCCCTTTATTGTAAAAGAAAGTGAATCATTAATTATTCTCATACCTTGTCGGGCCATCATTTTAGTTTACAGAACTAGAGGCTACACTTTACATTGTTGACATCACGTGCAGTATAAGTAAACCAAACCTTTGGTTAATGTAGAATAAATGACAAAGGAGGGTTTCGTTTCTCGACATTGTTGTCATGACCTTCCCCACCACCCCACCAAATAAAACAAAAATACATCTTCAAAAGACTGAAATTCTCCACCAGGCAAAGAGTTATTTGTTTTATTTCATAGTTGAGGTACTGTAACGGTTGATTATATACCTCCAGATTAGCTAGGAGCGCACACTCATGTTATCGCAAATAATTAACTTTAAGCAGCCAGAATAAACTTCCACTAGCATACCTAACTCGCTTTGATGAAGAGATGACTTCTTGCGACTCCATAAGTAAAAACATGTAGTTGCCTTTTATTACACTACATCGAACTTTTATCGTATTTTTTTTATTTTTAAAATCATTTAATTTAATTGAATGCTTGAAAATTAAAACTCGACTTTGTGGTATTATGTAAAAATGGAATCTAATTTTTAAGTATTAAATTCAAACTACTGAGCTTTACTTTTTACTTTTACCACAGGACTTAAGTGACAATCATTTTTTTTTTCTTTTTTTTTTTACTCAAAAGTCTGATTTTACTTTCTGTGTCGTAACTGTCTCTGTAAAAGTCAATATTTGGAATTATAACTCTCTTAATATAGTAATATTCAATTTATCATTCTTTCTTCATAATGATTGTCTTATTTGGGGGATTACTTTTACATTAAACCTCATCATATTTCCACAAACCATATTTCGGTGCTATGAATGTCTAACACGTTGGCTTCAATTTCAAAATTATCGTTTTGAAATTTAGAATTCTGATTAATTTCATGGCTAACTTTCATTGAAATTCATTTAACATATAATATCAGTATTGTGACTTCCTGTTTATGAATGAAACTGGCAAAGTATTTTTTTAACAAAAAGTCCATACTTTTGTCTCCAAATGCAATTCCTCTTTTATCTAGTAGTCCTATACCGCGAGATTATAAAGTGAGAACTCTTACACGAACCTCATTTTACGTTAAATTATATTATTTGAAGTCCCAGTTTCTGAGTTTCAATCTCATCAATATAATATTAGAAGGCATTACGTGACTTTCAAAGTCTAAGTAAAAAGATTCAAATAAAAAGGATTTAAATTTAAAAGGAAGTAAGAGAATGACGTATCTAAGGGTTAATATCACGTTATTTGAAATTAAGTTTTAACCATTGGCTTCTTTGTTTTCTTTTCCACCCATAACTGATTAGAACTGGCCAAGTCTCTCTTGGTTGGTGTCCTCTGTTCTAAATACTCATGTGCACTGTGCGAACGATTTTTTCATCAAAACATGTAAAAAGAACTTTCTGTAAATTTGCAGTAAATGTTCTATAAAATTTTCAGCATAATTTCTGTATTTCTAATTTACATGAAATGTTCTTGTATTTTTACAGACGTTTTACGTATTTCGGTTGGTTTTCGAACTAAGTTTGTATTTTTTACGAATGGTTATTTACTGTGATATTCTGTAAAATTTTGCAGAAAATATGTGTTTTTTATATTTACGAAAATATTCTATAAGTTTAACTGACGTTTTACGTATTTCAGTGGGTTACCGAAGAAATTTGTTTTGCAATTATGCAAATTAGAAGGATACCTAACGTGTTAAAAGATAACACTGTAAACACTCTGCAGGGTATAGGTTATTGGTGATATCACAATAAACCACTGTGTTACCTTCAGATTAGTTCAAACTAACCTCAACTGCTTTTAGCTACTTAAGTAGGCGTGGCCAAAATTTTGACATGTAAATTTATGCTTAGGACAGGTTTAAACTAATGAGATCTGAAGCAAAAACACCGTTTTGGACAAAGGATAAGTAGTTAATCAATACAAGTAAAGAATATTGAGATATATGAACTGTCTTTCTTTAAAAACTATGTAGTACGGTTATTCACTATACCCAACGTGTCATAGACGTGGTATATATAACATAGCGTACATAGTGACTATTAACAAAATGTCTTCAAAACTCACTTTGAAAGCTTCCATTGGACTCTGGCTCTCTTGCCCGAGACACGAGGGGACATTGGAAAAATTAAAAGCATTTTCGAGTGCGACTCTTATGCATATCATTTTTCTTATGTCATATGGTCCGTCTGTTTTTTAACATAGATTATCTGCAATGTCACATTACAGAGTTTGTCGGGAAACTCTGCTGCCAGAAAAAATATATTTCACAATGGTCACAAAGTACAGTTACTGTCTGTTTTTTAACATAGTTAATCTGTAATGTCAAATTACAGAGGTTGTCGGGAAACTCTGCTGCCAGAATTAAAACCTCTGTTTTTTAACATTTTTTTCTTTTTATAGTGTAAAAGCCACCTATAAAGGGCGTGATGATCAAATTATCAGCACAGTGCACATGACTATGCAAAGTGAAAAGAGGAGGCCACGAGAGACTTGGTCAAGACTAACAACTGGTCCACCATAACGGTCTCACGGTGCGAAACTCGACAAGGATGTTGGACCTCAAAGGCTGAATCAATTAAAAAAAAAAAAATTGTCCCTAAGGTTTCTCCCCTGCCGTAATTAACATGTAGTCCAAATAGTATCGAGCAAACTTTGCAAAGGCTCTCTGATGATTGATGTGGACCGAAAAGAGAACCACACATGTGCTAAAACTCATTTTCTGAGGTAAAATCTTGGTATTACCAGACTATTTTAGTAACGATGGGTTCTCAGTTTTTGCTAAATCATTGCACTACCAGACACATTCTTTAGCATCTATTAAATCCTGGCTTACATTATATATCCTATATGAAAAAAATTACATTTCTAGCACTTTATTGAATAGAAACGTGAAGTATCTAAAATATTTTGAATTCAGCATACCAAACATGGCCCGGATAAACCAGGGAGACTAAAGAAAACCTGCTTGAGTAGACAATAAAGATGAGATTGTTTTACACAGTAGTCAGCAAGTATGACTAACAATAAAAAATAAATCTTCTTACGTGATCTCCGTCCGCATTTGTAAGCAATAACCATGCAAATGAGACAAACCACAAAAAATAAAGCAGCCAAAGAAACAACTGTGGCCAATAACGGGATTATTGTTGAAAAAACGTCATCAGCACGGAATTTCGTTTTGCAAGGATCTGTGAAAAAAATAAAAGCGTTTGAGTAAATATTTTTTGGCTTTTTGAAAATCACATTTAAGAGTTCTTCAGAAGTATTTGGTCATTTATTTTCAAGCAAAGTAAGCGACTTTATATATATACAAATATAAATATATGTATGTTTATATAAATATTATATACATATATATTTATAACGCTAGATCGCCAATACAACCGGCGAGAAAAAAAGTAAAATACATAAGATTATATTCCCCTTTTGGATCTGAGATATACATGCACGTTATTACAATGGCCCATTAGTCCTTAGTGTTAACGGATACATGTACCTAAGTTGGTGTGCAGAGAAGTAATTATTGCATATACATTATGTGGCAAATCGGACTTGCGTATGAAGTTGCGCATTCCCATATAAAACGGTGTGTAAAACGTTAAGGAGAAACCGTATTTTCGCCTAAGGGTCGAGTTCTCCGAACAGTCGCGTTTTTTTCATACCATATTTCGCCTTAATCCCAATTTATATATGTATATGTGTATATATATATATATATATATATATGGAATTTAACTCTCATAAGAGAATGAGTTTTTTACCTTCTTAGAACTCTCATGATTCTGAATGGGGGTTTTGGAAATTCCCTATGTTTTATACAATTATTGAAAATATTACTTTCAGTTTGGCGGTCATTTACTTTTTCCGCCCTCTTGTTTAACCTTAATCTCGCCGAAACAGTCCTTACAGCTAAGTTTGGAATTTTTTGTAATAAAATATGACCACATTTTATATAAGGGCAAATGTTTCAAACCAATTTTTAAGAATTTTTTAATTATTATTATTTTATACAAAATATTCATAATTCTTGCCGTCATTTTGTTTTTGCGAACCATATTGGACAAGCGAAACCCCAAAATATTTACTGTTACTACTTGATTACGTGTCCAGGGGACCATTAGGTCTCCAAAAAATAGTCACTTGGAGGTTGTGGAGCGGGAGGAAGTGCCTCTTGCCCATGGCCTTAAACAGGCTAACGGTATCATTCTCACTGACGATTTCCTCCTCTCCTTTGCACCGAACCTCTGTTTCTGCTAGCACCAAATCGATTGAAAAACTTTGGGCCTTATGGGGCAGTTGTTGAACGAAACTTAACGACCACAAATGTGAAAACAGCCTATATGGCTGATGAATTGCAACTTAACGTCGGGTGGCTAACCAACTCAACAATTTTGATCAATTTTTTTTTTTTTTTATCGTTCTTTAAATCCTCTGAACAACTTTCTTCATGAATAATAACTTACCCTAAAATTCGTACCATCATTCAAAACTGTGTACACCTGTACATATATTGACCATGTTCCAATCTTCTACAACAATTTTACTAATGCACGTGAACTTTACGTATATATGAGTGGACAGCAGTAACCGTGCTTCTAGCCCATTGTGAAAAATGTGAATGTTTCCAAGTACTGGGCTTCTTGAAACACAGGAAGTTTTGAAGCTTACTTTAGTATGATTTTTTTTTTTTTCATTTGTAAAATATTATGCTTATTGAAGAAATTTTGTATAAACACAAAGCTAAATCTATTACATTTGAGACGTAAGCTTGGGCATTTTATGCGTTCTGCCGAGGTCTTTGAAAAGTTGTTACAAGTTAAGAAAGCATAGAAAGAAACAAGAATGCTACATTCGATTTATTTGGTTTTGAGGGTTATTTAAAGCTGTATAATAGCTTGATGACTTAACAACACAAAGAACACAAAAGACAACTATCATATTAAACAAGCGGTGGAGAACCCTTTTTTCTCTGACGACCCGTTTTGAAGTTCATAATCCCCTTGCGGGCCTCACACAGAGAAGGTGCAATAAGGTTTTTTTTCCACAGGACGCAGGCCAAGGGACCCAAAACACTTCTAGTGGGATCTAGGGGACTTGAAAGTCTAGACAAAAACTGTGGTGAAGCCCACGAAAGCTCTGAAATTTTTACTAATTTGTAGGCAATAGAATATTTATCCACTATCTTTAAATCACATAGAAAATGCAAGGCTAAACAGGCCAGAAGCATCACAAAATGACCATTCGTTTTTTTACTTAAGTATGAAGTAATAATGAATGAGCGCACATGAAAAAAATGCGCCAAACGCGTCGAAAAAAATGCGCATTTTTAAACTATCTTTATTTTTCCTTATTTTACATTGCAAGATTGTCCACTTTTTAAATTTTAATTCAATTTTCTGTCGGAAGGACAGTCCTACCCCCCCCCCATCCCCTTTCCAAATCTACCGGAATATAGACAATGTCCTCTGAGTTTAATGTGTTACTAGATAGACCTACACATTGAATTCCTGCACAATGTTATGTAGCCTATCTGCCACGCAAAGCTTCCGTTACTTCTAGAGGTAAAAGGATTCTGCACCTGATATATGTCTTACGAAACGGCTGGCGTGTTACATTGGGCATTCAGCAGTTTTAGCCATATTTAGGAAACTAGTAGTGTTTCGCAGCAGACTACATGAAATGCCCGGAAAGTGGTAATGTATAACGAGGATAAGCGGTGGGAACGTAGGCTGTCCATTTCTTATAAGTGATCACGAATTTACATTTATGAATAACCTCGCGGGCCGGATCAAATGGTCTCGCGGGCCGTAGGTTCCTTACCCCCTCATTAACCAATGTCATTGGATTTGAGAAATAACTATTGTAATGAGTATTAATGACTACACTATATCATACATGGGAAGATTTATTTACTTAATATTACAAACACTTAACCCTTCTTGTAGTACTACTGCATGTCTTGGCAAAAGTATCTGGGACATATCAACTACGCTTCGAGAAAGTTTTCTAGCCAAAAAAATTGCAGTTAAACGTAACCCGGACAGGAATTGAAGGATATAAAGCAAGGTGAATAAAAAAATCTTCTAATTACGGAAAAGAATAATATTTAAAACGTACAGGTTTTATATTACCAACAACAGAACAAATACCACTAACATTACAGTTTCTGTCGTAATTTAACAAAATATTCTGAGTAATATCAGGCATTAAATGAACATCTGTTTTGGAAGTCCAAAATTGTTATTGTTAAACTACATCAAAGCACATTAACATTACCTGTTTTAATATTAACTGTCGTTATACGAGATTGCAGAATGTGAGAAGGATCCTCTGCTACACACTTCACTTCACCAGTAACTCCACAGGAGTCTTCTATTGTGAAGTCCAGTGATACAGATGTATCCCATGAATCACTTTCTAGATTCCGTTCTTCATTTGGATGATGTCTAATAAAATCGATTCCTTTCTTAGATGCAACGTTCCAAACCAGCCGCACAAGTGGACTTGCCCCTTTAATTTCACATGTTAATGTTCCTGTTTTCTTCAAATCGAAGAAGACACACTCGATACAAGAATTGCATCCATGTATTAAAGGGCAAGGAGGATCTGGAGAGACTAGGTAGTTAGAATGGATGAAGAATAACGAAACTCTTGAAGGTTTAATGAAAATGACTCTCTCATCGAAATACATAGAACACACTCTTCTGGATTTAATCGTTTTTCACTGGATGGGTGGGGGTAGTATGATTATAGCTTTATATTTATGAAACGCACGTGTAACGAATTGCTCTGAATAATCAAGTAGTTATCTTTTCTGTTCCAATACACATATGTCAAGTTTGTGTTCATAAAATTCGGTTTTGAGTAACGTTCATATTAACAATGATTGATTTGCTGTCACTTTGAAAGAATATTTGAAGAGGGCATTAGTACTGCAAACTAAAAGCTTCACTTTAAAGGCTCTTTAAAGGCAAAATAAGCATTCCGGAAATATTTAGCTTTAACATGTAGTATGCAAAGCTAGTAGAGTACACCTACTATACGCATTCTGCTATAGTACTATTGGTCTCTGAATTTGCCTTCATTTTGTCCACTTTGAGTCCGGAGGAGAGCGGCTCGAATGAGAATTCACTCGGTCGGGAGGAAATTTTGTCTGGCTCAAAACATGAATGTTCATGAGCACTTAGTGTTTGCCTTTTCACGGCTTTCGATCTGTCTGAAACATGTACTTGTACTCGAGCACGGGATCAAAGTCCATACCCATAGAGCGAAACACAATGAACCTTTCAGTGTGTAAATGAATGCAAGTGCTGACATGCACGATCCACTAGCAAAACCGTGTGTTTAAAGCGATGCACACACCTTGCGACTGGTCGATTCAGGGAACTCCCTGGTCCAGTTTATAATCTCAGGGAACTCCCTGGTTGAGGTCATAAATTAAGCTCAGTACAAGCGTCTTGGTAAACTTGCTCAGTATCTCAAAACCATTGAGGAACTCGTACCAAACATGATTCGGCCTTTTGTTCTCTTAGCTAGCTACAAAGTTTCTCAGTATGCAGTCTTTCTTCGTCTGAAAGTAATGAAAGTTTCATGAAAGTTTCCAGGCTGCTCCAAACGTTTATCTCCGTATGATTTGGGTGGTGAATCCGTAGTGCGGTGTGGGACAAATATGGTAATGTCGCCACCCATACCAAGGTATGTAAAAATTCATTTTTACTCGGACTGACGTTAACAAACAAGAAATTCGGCTCCGACAAGAAGCAAAAAAGGACACACGTACAACTGGTTACAAAAGTTATGCAAGGTATAAGATTTGAAGTTGGTTTGATGCTACTTTGAACATTGATCCAAAAGTAGCTTCAAGTGACCATTCGTATCTCAACTGTGGACCATGTAAATTCATAAATTTCATCCTTTTTTGGTTAACTGCCCATTTGATCCGTCTTTAGTTCAACATGCCAATGTGATCTCACAGAACTGAAGGTTGTAAGAGTTTGCAATGAATAGGGAAAGTCTGGCGACGAATAGGGAGAATATGCCCTTCACTGCTACTTAATTTTATGGACTTTTCAAGGTTGACTGGTACTGGGAATATTAAATAGCACAGGTTTTTTTTTTTTTTTCTTCTTCAAAAAACACATTTGTCAATAGTATTGTAACGGCGGGCTAAAAGCCCTTGTTATTTTGTTATTCTGGGCATGCTTGCATTATGCTGCTTTTTCGTTGGCACAGTCTCTCTGTATGATCTTGTTCGTCAGTCTATGCCGGGCAGCTTTACCCTGGGAGTGGGCTGTTTTCGTATTAAAGTTATTTGTTACGGGGATTAAGTAATTTTCGTACAGGCCCTATTACTTGCTGGGGAGCAGGTCTATTCATTGCTCACGTTTTGCTCCTCGTGTTTTCTGTAGTCTCCTGGCTCGCCTCTACCCAAGAGAGGGATATAGGTTATCTGACAAAGGCGCCTAACTAAGTGTATTGTGTTTAGACATGGGTGTGTTAGAACCAAGCCAGTAGTTTAAATTAGTAACTTGTGAACTAGTTGGGAGAGAAACCACTTTACTGGCGTCGAGAACAGACGTGTTTAAAGACAAGGAGAAATATTCTTAGTTGGACTGCAGGTTTCACTCCCTGAAGTCGCCAACTTCTAACTCCAACCGGCAGGTGGCAGTACGTTACTTAGTTTCAGTGTCTGCTTAAGTTTTCAAAAAGACTTCATTTACTTTATATGGAGATTTTATTCTGTTTTAAAGACTATTTTTGTGTGTAAATCATCGAATATACAGTTCGATGTTATTTCCGCTCTCGCAGTTACTTTTCCTTGTTCCTGTCAATGGCCGATTAAAATACATCATCTCAGGCCAAGTTCCCCTACCCAGCTGGCTTCAACGGTAGCATCTTCTAACCAAAGCCCCTATATTTGTTACTATATTGTTGGAAACATCAGATTCTATGGAAAATTTTCACTTTCCTCGATCTGAATTTTGTCAAATTCAAGCCCCCAGAACGTTATAGATGATAGAAGAAACGTAAGAAATAAATAACAATTACTTAACACCTGTTCGACAGCTATTAAACTTACTCCCTGCCTTCAAGATAATTGGCACCACAGTATACTGTGGTTAGCAATGACTTTATGGGTAAATAAAATTGAATAGTTGTAAAACGATCTGCTAGGTCAATAAAACTCGATTGAGGGAGTAGGTGCAGTTAGAGAAAGTTTGGTTTATGAGGTTTGCTTTATGACTAGATAGATTTCAGGCTGACAGGTATTTTATTGGTTTGTACTACTGTGTCTTCTATGCAATCAACTTTTCATGAATTTTAGCAGGACGTTTAAGCATGTGGCTGCGAAGTCTGCTGTAAATATCTACATTAAAAAATACCCTACTCATATCAAAACTAACGTTTCTCGAATTAGTATGTAAAATAAACATGTCGATTAAATCCTATTAAGCAACGCAATTTCAGTTTTCAAGTGCAGCGATTGGTCTCAAAAACTTACTAGTCACATTCACATAGAACATTGCCTCCCCAACTTTTCTATTTTTGTAGTAACCGACGAAGCTGTAGTACGATTCTTGTTGTACCAGGACGTTCTTCAGAATCATGGAACCATTGGAAGAAATACCAAAGTGTTCACTTCCATACTCGGTTCCGCCTTCTCCAGCTTTGTCCAAGATTAAAATAGGGGTTGACTTGGAGTGGCCTCGGTACCAGTAAAAGTCTGAAATAACACGGTCACTTTCACAAGAAATGACTCGTGAACGATTGTATTTGACTGAAATATTGGGCACACAATAGCTGTTTCACCTGTTGAAAATTATCATTATTTGTTGTCAATTCGTATTGATAGGTATAAATGTACTCAGCTGAAATATCCTAACAAAGTAAAAAGGGGAGAAAATGACTTCAGACACGACTGTTCTTCAGACACGAATGTCAACCTGAAACCCGTATTTGATTCTTAACGTCCAGTGTTTGTGCCGTTGAACAAGCGACCTTACTATCTTTTAAACAGACAACAATTTGTTTTTGTTATGACAAAGAATACTTTCTTTTCTTAGTAAGTGAAAATAACAGCAGTGCAGAAACAGCAGGGATAAAAAACGAATCGTTCGTTCAGTTTAAATTTCGTCAACCCTTATGATAAACATATGTAGATACAAAGATCAAATGTGATTATTATTATTGATTTACCATAAAGGAAAAACTTACAGATGACTATAGAAAGGAATATACTTGTATAGAAAATTAGCATCGGTATAATATCTCCGTCGAATTTGATGCCCATTTGGGGAAATGGCTTTCTAGGTAAAGAACAAAAAGCAGAAAAAAGATTGGAATGACCAGTGTAACGTTCCGTCCCGAACAGAAGCGTATACATTACAAATTGGTCCGTAATATTTCATTAGAACTGAAGTGTCACAATCATCTTATTTAAAATATAGCCCATTCAATTTCCGTATAATAGGTTACAAAAGTGTATAGTTACAGTACCTAGTTGGGCTACTTGTTAAAGCTCTGCTCATATGCAGAGGAGAACGGTTGCAATAATTCATACTTAGAAAGGAAAACTTACATTTCCTTTTAGAGGAAATCTGTTTGTCAGGCTGGCACAATTCAAGCAACGGCTCTAGTGACAGAGGCTAGATGAAATAAAACATATGCCTAACCTTTGAAATGTGGGGTTTCACAATAACAAACGTTATGATTCTCAATGAAACCAGACTATCCTCCAATGTAACGGCTACACAAATCGACAAAGATCGCCCACGCTCGTTCACATGCTTTCAACAGGGAGCTGCTTTCAACAAGAAACACGCAGTTTACATTCCATACAGCAATCAAAGTCTAGTAATATGATTAAGCAATGGAAACACAACGCAAACCAAGTTGAGAGTTTCCAAAAAGCTAAATGCATTTACTGCTAAAGGTCATTTTAATTAGTTTCGTTTTAAAAAAAAATCAGTCGACTATTCCCCGAAAACGGAATACGTACGAAGAACGGGTGAATGGGACATGTGAATGTGTACACACGTGGTCTTGTAAGAATAAGAAGGATTACAGTACACAATCAACCGTGTATTTGGAAATATTGAGCAGTAGTTTGTATGAGAAGTCGTGATTCAGTTTGATAGCAATGTGCAGTAAAATAGGATATGGGTAATTACTAGAACTATGAAACTAAACACACGTATGAACTTCTCGAACTAACGCACGCGGGAGCAAGTGGCTACAGGGATCCAGATAATTACATCACAACTTGTTTGCGGACAAACCCCTGTGTGGAATTGGAACTACTTGTATCTATTGAAAAAAATCGTGAACGAGCGCGGATCCTTGTCAATGTGTGTAGCTATTATCAGAGGATAGTCTGATTTGAGAGTCAGGAAAAGTACATATGTTCTTAAAAACCCCTCATTTCGAATGTGTGCGTTTCATTTCCTCTAGCCTCTGTCTCGAGTGCTGCTGTTTGTGCTAGCTTGCTAAAGAGGCTTCCCTCAAAATGAAATGTTAGTTTTTCTTCAAAGTCTAAACTATTAATATCTTTCCCTTCATATGCAGAATTTTAACAGTCTAAATAGGCATATAGTTACTGTGCATGGCTTACGGTTCTCACTGTTGTCCTGGCCGTCGGGAGGGTAGGAATAAGGGAATAAGACAAGGGATATGTTTCTATGGTTCATGTCTGTTCTTGGACTTCCAAACTGATACCTTACAACATATTCTTTACAAGGGGAACGTTGACCTTGGATGAACAAATATTCAAAAACGAATGAATTTAACCATTGAAAATCATTCAACTCTGTCAATCTCTTTCTGTTGTCATTTGCCACTTTGAGTAAGATATAGCCCTGAGAGTTACCTAAGACATTTTCATCTGATTTCATTTCATTGTTTGCCAGTCATTTTTGCCACTGCTTTTCATGTCTATGAAGCACAACCAGCTAGTGCAATGCACTCACTGTATAGTATCTACGGGTAGCGGGAGCCATTTTAGAGCCATAGCAGTTTTTATAGGAGATTTATTGCAAGAAAGTTTGAATAATTTTGAATTTGCCTGTGTATTACACACAAAGCAGGTGGTGTGTCAACTTGGGAACGGCGTTCGTAGATAACGGGTACCTCACGCAACTATTAGACCAGGGAGTTGTCCAAATAACAACTCCCTGATTAGACATACTCTTAAAAACAGCCGTATGACTTATTAAACGACAATAAATGTGAACACATAGGCGTACGGGAGTCAATTATACCAGGGGACAACGTTATGATACCAATTCGCCCTAATTTTTATTAACTTATGTAATGTAATTTATCATATGCCCCCCCCCCCCCGCCTCGTACCTATTCAAGCAATATGTATCGCATATCCCACCAATGTTTTGTATGTAAAAGAATCCTACATCCTTTCAGGAACAAAGCAGGCTATGTGAGTGCTTTTGCTCCAGGACTGCTGGATATATACGGTCAAGCAGTGGCACACAATGGATGAATTGAATAAAATCAGATAAGTTAAACTGTCAAAGCTGCCGTAGGCAGAGGCTCAAATAGTTGAGTATATTTCAATGTTAAAGATTTCTTGTTTTTGGATATTTATTTCTCTTAGCTCAACGTTGCATTTGTACAGAATATGTAAAAAGGTAGCTCTTCTTGGTATAGACGTGATTCAGGATATTCTTACCCTCCCCCTTAACTGGCAGGATAACATTGGTGTACTGACAAACAGCCTGCTTATTGTTTTTTTTTTTTTTTTTTTTATGGTGAATGCTATTGAAATTTTACAGTGTGGGTATTGTCCAATCAGGATACCTACCCAGTCAGGTTAGGTAACAGGCCTACCTTTAAAATAACTCACATGACAGAATGAAGGTTAGCAAATTTTGTCGTGTAGAGAAAAAGCAAAATGTTTTCCACATCGTGGTTGACCTAATCGTAAACATCCCACATGTGAATTTTTCCATACTTAAGTCTTTATTCATGTCCATATTTATCTTTAGTTTGAACGTGAAGGAAGTAAACCCTCATCCTTCAGTAATAGGTCTAGGTTGATGTTGTGTATCATTTTACACCTGTATAGTACTTTACTTATACTTTATATGCGGAAGAGTGATGGGCAATACATAGGCCTACTCTAGCTAACCGTTCCAAAATTTGTGTAGTATGGCAGTTCTATTCATGCAGACCTGGATAAAATACGTACCTATCTTCCGGGGTACCAGACTAAGACACGGCATCATTTACTTGTTATTCTGTCTTAATTATCCAAGAGCTTTCATGTCCCATTTATTAGTAGCGTAGTGTGAAATTTATAGTATGATCTATGGAGGTCTATTCGTTTCTTACAAAGCTCTTTAAATTCGTTCAATCTTCTGAGTAAATAAAGTCCCTTACCCAACTTCGTAGAGCGAGGTCGACAATGCCCCAATTTACCGTTTACCGTTTACCGTTATAAGCTAGCTCGGTTCACTTTTGTTCTCAAGATTATCGTGACCATAATTATACACACATTGAACCTACAATGACCATGAATAAGTAAAAATTATGAAAACGACAGTTTCAGAAAGCTACAAAGCCTCTACCCACTATAACAACTGGTCATAATGAACCATCGATAAAATCTCGTTCCCGGGGATTTTCATTCATTTTCTAACATCGCAGGTTTCTATTCAACTTAATACAATAGGATGCAACAAAAGCAACACCAGCAGCAACAAGGTAGCAATCATAATGTATGTTAGTAATTAATACCATTTTGGACGTTACGTACTCGGCCTTTAAGAACCCAAAACATGTTATAACGTTTTTAAAGCAACCGTAGCTTATTATGTACTATACTGGTCAACGAAACTTGCCACAGTGATTAACGATAAAAAACCCCATATCCAAGTGAACATTGTAAGTACAACGTTAAATTATATCAGGCAATAAGTCCAAAGGTAAATGAGTAAACAAAACTATCCTCAGGCAACTGCAGAATACTCATGTGAACCTTCCTAATGATATTGTAATAATGATCGTAAAACTCACGTTTACGTTGTTGGTAAAATAGGTTGTATTCTAATCTATTTTAAATAGCATTGACTTTCCAATAACAAGTGTGAACTGAATAAGCACCCAGTATCCGAAAGTCGTTGATATGTAGGCCTACAGTCAGAAAGTTGTTGCAATAACAAGATCCCTGTACAGTCAAGCTATTCATATAT
>WURT03653080.1:0-18867 GCA_009936505.3 Holothuria glaberrima
CCTAAAAATTTTTAAAAAATGATGCACCAAATTGCATCTAAGGACCCTCAAATATTAAAATTTTCCAAAGGAGTAAGCAAAGTAAAAACATTGCATAGATTTACCTTAAATTTTCCAAAATGATGCACCAAATTGCAACTTAGGACCCTAAAATATCAAAAATTTTCCAAAGGACTAGATTATTGTTTAAAATGTGCATTAATTTACCCAAAAATTTTTTAAAAAGGATGCACCAAATTGCATCTAAGGGCCTTCAAATATTAAAATTTTCCAAAGGAGTAAGAAAAGTAAAAACATAGCATTTATTTACCTTAAAATTTTTCCAAAATGATGCACCAAATTGCAACTTGGGATCCTAAAGTATCAAGAAAATTTTCCAAAGGACTAAGAAATGTCAAAAATGTGCATTAATTTACCTTTAAATTTTCCCAGAAATGATGCACCAAATTGCATCTAAGGACCCTAGAATATTAAAAAAATTTCCAAAGGGGAGGGGGACACCCCTCCCCTCAGACCCCTCCCGAGGACGGCGATCCGAAACAAGGTCCAGCCCCCCCCCCAGTCTTGAACAGCTTCCTACGCCGGTGTGTATAAGTAGGTCTATTTTCATTAAATTATCATTAAATTTCTGGGCAAAAGAGTTGTGGAATGAAATAGATGGTAAATTATTTCATATCATGTTTTGATTTGCCATAGTTAAAAAAAACAACAAGTGCAAGCTTAGCCTAGTGCTTGCTGGTTTAAAAACCCCAAAGGGAAAATGAGTAGATTTCTAACAGTGTGGTGCACACAAAGTTATTGTCAAAATATTAAAATCTTGGCCCCTGTGGCATTATTTCATTTCAGCCCTCATGTGAGATATAAAATGGAATATCTTTCAAGTCATTATGCATTGTATCAGCACAGCCAGACACTGACAGTAAGACGACTGAGGTAACATTTTGGACGGGCAAGATTATCAGTGGAAACTGTCATTTTGAAACATGCAATATTACGCTCTTTCTTCTTATTTTGAGAAGGGGAAACAGGGTGGGAAAAACGCTAATAGAGAGGCCAACCCCCAACCACCCCGTGACTATATCTGTTTGATGACGTTTCACCTCTCTTTCTACCGCTGGAAATTCTTCAAGTAGTGTGGAATGTAATCTGCATACCTTATTGATAGAAAGTCTGCTTGCAGTTGCAGCTTAGGACTAGTCTCCTCTTTTATTCAGGTTCATATACCCTCTGTAAAGGATCTTATGGCAAGGCTTCTTTCAATCCTTTCACCTATGATGGCTCTCTTTCATATTTCTCTGATGTTTACTTTCATCCAAGGTCATTGGAACCTTTCCTCAGGATGTCAAAGGTTCTCCAATGGCTCTTCCACTCCTCTCAGTTCCACAATTAAGTTTGCTCTGATGTCTGTTCCCAATGCAGGATCCTATAATGTTTGCCTCTGTCCAGGGTCCACTTTTACAATGATGACATCACCCTAGTCTACAGTTTCAAGATAATATTATATAGAAAAAGAAGCATGTAAAAAATTTTACTTCCTCATCTCCCACTTCCCTTTCCCTCACATTTAGTGCTTATCTTATAAACTGAGTGTGAATAACAGTCATAGATCTTCACTTAAAATCAGAGTGTTTTCCTTACCTTATGCACCCTTTCTCTGTTTTTTAATCCCTCCCATAATCCCCTCCCCCAGTTCTCCTTTATCTTGTCTGAAGTTGCTTGGATAAATCTCTTTGCCTTATTAATCTCTCTTGTAACACATGTTTACTGATATTACTGTGTTGTTGGTCAGTCACAATCCAACTAAAGAAAGTGTAAAACTTTCTATAGTAAGCCTGTGGAGTAACATGCATTATCAAGCCCACGCATAAACAGTTGTGATTTGGACAAAAGGTTGATGTCAAATCATGGATATTTGGGTGACCTGCATCGATTTCTAAGAACTCCATGCACATTAGGGATCCTTGACCTATTGAAAGACTGGCTAGTGGATTTTTAGGAAGGCTCTTAGTTGCAAAAGGACGCTTTGTCCTTTGTTTATAAGTGATAGTGCAAATAGATGCAAAGTTCAACAGTTAAGCAAGACTTGTTTGAACCTTCTATCACCGGTATGCCGAAAAGGTAAAAGGCTTTTGTATTCCTTTCTTCTGCCAAACGAAGTCATCTGTTGCATTAGCAAAGAGTTTAACAGTTGCAGGACTTGTTTGAACCTTTTATTAGCAGTGGCTTTTGTATCCCTTTGTTCTGCCGAACGAAGTCTGTTGCATTAGCAAACACACAGACTACTAGAAAAACGGTGAGACAAACAAACCCACTAGATGCGTCCGATAGGGTTACTTTTAATCGCAGATAAGCTAATAAACATTTTTCAATCCCTGATAGCTGTACTAGTGCTCAGAATTACAAAGCTAGTGTTGTATGGATATTACAAACAACATTACATTACAAATATTCAACATTTCAAGTCTCAATGTCTTTTCAACACCAATATATGAGGAGTGGGCATACTGGTAGTGGAAGTTATAGCTAAATTGTACGTTATACCACACCGTGTCATTTCCTTTACATGAACTTACTTTTAGTCCGTCACATGGACATATGAGGTGCACTCTAAAAAAGGTACTAACAAAAGTGAGTAAACTTAGACCCCTGATTTTACTAACTACTGTTCCATACTACCCGAAAAATGAGTGCAGATACTCACTGGGGTAATAACTTTACTACCTTGGTCATAGGGGTATCCAGGGTGCCCCAGAAATATTCAAGTGTAATAAAGTCTGCATGTTGGAAAGACAATTGTTTCCTGTGTTTAATGTGTTTTTCAGTCCATTATCATATGTTCTGAGCATTGATAGTGACAACGATACGTTACTGTACGATTCCTTTTTAACAACTTGACAATTGATAGTTGTATAGCTGACAAGTGTTTGACTTCTTTAATTATTAGACAAATGCGTAACTATTCATTCATTAATTTGTGCATTCTCTCCAATTTGATTAAACTGAAGAAACGAGATGGAAAAAGGTGGCCATCTTGTCCGTCTACATGTACAGCAGGAGGAATTATCGCAAATATGAAAACAGCAAAAGTACATCCTTAAAATTTGCAAAATATTACACCAAATTGTGTCTAAGGACCCTCAAATATTCAAAAAAATTTTCAAAGGGAGGGGAACCCGTTTCCCTTAGACCCCTCCCCCGGACGGCGATCTGAAACAACGTCCTGACCCCACCCAGTCGGGAAAAACAGCCTCCAACGCCTTTGAAACAAATCCAAAAAAGACTCATAACAATTAATTTGAAACTCTCAAAAATGTCATTTATAGAATAGAATTTTCTCACTTGTAAATTTCTAAAACATGAGATATCAAAATTTGGAATGTTCATATGCAACTTAAAATACCAAGGAAGTGCCATTTCCTGCAATCTGAGAGCCATTTTTAGTCAAAAGTTTCTTGGTAAGCTCCGCGTAAACCCATCGTAGCGCTCCGCTTAGATACTGTCGGGGCTTGTTTTGCCACCCCTCCCCCACATAAATGCAATCCTGGACACGCCCTTGACCTTAGTGCGTTTGCTTACTAATCAGATAGTGGAAATACTGCTTTGGGTTTTGTTCCTGATTTCACTAGCCAAATAGTAAAAATATATACTGGGACAAGTAACATTACCTAGTCATTTTTTAATGGTGGTTAGTAAGTGTTCACAGGAAAACAGGATTAAAGTTAAAAATTCTGTGTAAACTTAAACATTTTATTGCACTTTGAAAAGGACATGAAAGAAAAGCATTAAATGATAATCAAAAATGATGTCGATGCAATGCAATGCTAATAATAAATGTGTTAAGACACACATGTTATTAAAGGTATAATTTGTAACGACTGATAAGACAACCTCGTTCAAACATTAGTAGCCTAATATTTCAGATTTTTATCCTTCATTCAGACAAGTACAATCTGAAATAACTATATATACTTTTTCTGCTTTTTAAAAATCAAGCGATAGAGTCATGGTGACTCTATACAAACATGGCTTTATATTTATTGAAGAGAAAGGAGATTTGTTGATACCGGCCTTGGCGGATTGCCATACTACGGCTGAAACTCATTTCTGTTAACGATAATAATGCCTGACAATATAACCAGTTAAAAGCTTTGCCAGTGGTAGCAGCACTTTGCATCTTAAACATACACACTAACTCAAACCCATCCTTAGAAGGGCAACTTTAACCATAGTGACAAAAACGGATCCATCGAGTTGTGAACTTTCCTATAGGAACAACGTTATGTTTAAGCAGGCTCCTCAGGCTCCTATACTGAATGTAACAGAATATGTAGGTTTGAGTAAGGAAATCCCCTTATGGAAGTTATTATGTCACTATATCTGGAAAAAAGGCATATAAAAGCTTCATAAAACAAATGCAAAACATACCGCTGTGAAAACGTATATACTCTAACAGAAATAAGTATAGTCATAGCAGGATTTCAATAAAACATTGAAAGTCTGGAATACTTAATAAAATATGATCACTTGTTGGTATACTAGATGTAAAACCAGCTGAAAAACAATTATGACATATTCTGAGAATAGTCCATGCATCGTGCTGATATCATCAATCAGAAGGTCGTCATTCTACAAATTAATGCTTGACTTCGTAAAGTAGCGGTATAGTCAAAGGCAACCAAGATAAAAACAATACAGCACATGCCAAGTTCTATCCGACCTGCTGATACATTTGTGAACAGTGGCGTAACGTAAGGGGGGCAGGGGCGGTCGCCCCCTCCCACTTGTCGTCCTAGGATGGTCTGTCGGTACATTTGCTGATCTTGTCGGTACATCCGCCGACTGTGGAACAAAATAGGCATATGGTATATTTAATATGCTCAGAAAGTATTCCACATGGCTCTTTATCAGGTCCGTAGGCAGTAAGTGATCAATCAGAAGTTCGTCATTCTGCAAATTAATATTTGACTTCGTAAAGTAGCGGTAGAGTCAAAGGCAACCAAGATAAAAACATATTTAACAGACACAACAAAGATACAAACAATTGCATTCTAGAAAAAAAAAACCTTTTTCTCAGTTACAAAAACAACTTGTGAGGGTCCATAGTACTATGATGAAGCTATTTTGTGCATGTGGATGAAGTTTTAATCTCTTCAATAACTTATCCTTGTTTTGAAGTCCAAGAGGAAAAGTCACGCCTAATTTTGCAAGAAAAACTAGCACATATCTGAGGCACGATGCAATCAGTCACTCTTCAATAACTTATCCTTGTTTTGAAGTCCAAGTGGAAAAGAGAAGAGGAGTGAAAATGAAAAACATTCATGCATCTGAAATACCATTCCAAACTAAATGAAACTATTACTTAGTGCAATACAGCACATGCCAAGTTCTATCCGACCTGCTGATACATTTGTGAACAGTGGCGTAACGTAAGGGGGCAGGGGCGGTCGCCCCCTCCCACTTGTCGTCCTAGGATGGTCTGTCGGTACATTTGCTGATCTTGTCGGTACATCCGCCGACTGTGGAACAAAATAGGCATATGGTATATTTAATATGCTCAGAAAGTATTCCACATGGCTCTTTATCGGGTCCGTAGGCAGTAAGTTCTCTAACAATTCTTTCTATAACTTCAAAAAATTTCCCGCGCTAAGCACGCTTTCATCTTCAGTTCTGTCTAGCTGTAACAACTGCCATTTCCAACATACTGGATTTATTCAACGTTAACGGTTCCACAAATACTGTAGTCGTGATTCAATAGAAACACGAAAATGAAACATTGCGAAATTCTAATCTCTTTTTCCTATCTTTTGGAAGATTCTTCAACCTGACCATCGTGGCAAATGTATGTTGTAAGGAAAAAGATTTTTCAGTTTCGTCTGGGAGCCTAAATGAGTAAGATGAAAAATGTACTCCCCGAAGAAGACCATGCAGTCGCACCATCAAATTTCTTGGTTCGCTCTTAAGAAGGGCGGATTTTGTAATGAAAACCCAAACTTTTTCAACTTTTCTTAATGAAAACAAAAATATGAAATCTTTTGCAATACAATCCCATTTTTTCGGCACGCTTCGCGCGCCTTATATTTTGCAATCGACATCATTTCGGCAACCTATTGCTCCCGTCGGGGCTTAGGGTAGCTGGCCCCTAGTCGGGCGCTTGGCCCCCATGTCGGTAAATCCAAGCACCATCCCTGGCTGAGCCTGCATGCAGTTTTTCTTATGGGCAATGAAATATACCCCCAAACATTGAAACATTTGCCAACATTTTACATCTGGCCCTCCTCCTCTTAGACTCCTCACCAGGATAAGAGAAAAGTTTTAGGCCACATATCCCCCACTTCCAAAATCTAATCGACGCCCCTGGTTTTCGTATTTTGTAGTTTTATGAAATACGAAGGTATGGGAAAATAAAGCAATATTTGGGGTGGATAGGAGGGGGGTCACAAGTGCGTGGTGACTTATTAAGTGATAACCCTTTGACAAAATATCGGTATATTCACTATATGCTGTCGGTACATTTACCTTATTTTCATCCCTGCACCCCCACACTAATATCATCCCAGTTAAGCTACTGTTGGTGAAATGCAAGTTAAAAGGTAGGCAAGTAAAACAGACAAAATAGAGTATGTAATACAACCTGATCCAGCCGGTAAGTAAATTGAATACTAACTTCAAGTGAGAGACCCTAATTTATTTTCTAATATTTCCAATCATTTTTATCATTTTTAACATTCAAAAGAACGGCTTAAACGGAATAAGCAGTCGCCCTAAAATTATTTGAAAAATCAGCAATCTCTTGCAAGTCTCCTCGCAAGTACCTCAAAAGATTTTATTCGAACATAAATATTACAAAAGGCAAGCAAGTCAATATTTTTTATGAATTTAAAAATTCCGTAAAAGTGGTCACATGCCCAAAAAGAACCATTAGTGAATTAGGATATTAGGGTTTACTTATTCTAATTAGGATGACTACATTTTCCATTAAATTTGAACATTCTGGTATACCCCTCCTATAAATAAACTCCTGTTTTCTGTTTATGAGATAAAAGCCGAAATGTTAACACAATTTCTAAGACAAATGAACTTGGAGTAAGTAGGCAAGATGCCACTGGAAACAATTTTTTATTCACTTTAAAATGTACAGTTTTACACCAAACATATGCATCCTACACAATGATCATTATAAACTTTACATACCTTTTTGAGGAAAGAATAGTTGGAGCATGAAGAAAAACTAAACACTACTCTCTAACAGATATCAGGAAAAGGTGTGGTTCTGGAGTGTAACTTAAAGGGCCACAGGCAATCAACTCGGTATTACTTCGAAATGCTATATCTTCTAATCCCCTCTTATTTCCTTTACCTTTAATTTTTCTTACACCTCAAAAATAACTAGTTCTGAAGTTTAAAGAGTACTGTGCTTACATAACTTACATAAGGTACTGTGGAGTAGTTATCCTCTGCTGGTCCTGGGAATATTCCATGAATGAATTTTACCTCTGCACTGAAGTTTCATAGCTGCACCGTAAAAATTTATAAAACATTGTCAAGCTCAAATTGGTTGTTAAAGAGGAAAATAATACCAGGGTGGTGAATCTCTGTACTGAAATAATACTGGTGAACTGGTGAATGGGAATTGCTTGTCCTTGAATAACAGCTTACAGACCGAAATTATCAGGCAAATAAGCCATGGTGATTCTTCTAAAGAATTCTCCCTATGGATATGTTTCTTCTTCTAACTAAACTTAATTGTAAAACTGTTTCAAAACATTTCAAAATTTATTTGAAAGTTGTCAATTGTTTTCAGACAGTTTTGTGTAGTACAGAAAACTTAATATCGCCTTGTTTTGAGATGAATTTGCAGAGCCCAACTTTTTCTAAAGAAACACTACACCCTTCAAACTTTCATGTTTTTAAGCACCATCCAATGAGGAGGCTTTGTAAGGGCGGGGGTTGAGGGTTGAGAAGTGATGTCAAAGTGGGTTTTTTTTTTTTTGGTTTTCCACATATTGCCTCTTGTCCAACCTGTGGAAATGCGGATCAATGCATGGCCTTTTGGAAAAGTGTGTCAACTGCTTATTAATGACGCATATTATTCTGCAAAATTCACAGAAACCTCACGAATCTTCAGACCCCACCATATTTTTGCACAGTTGGGCACAGTAATTCACTTGTTGTATTGGAACTTCATCACAATTTTTTTGTAAGGGCGGAATTCACTGCCAGAGGGGTTTTACCATGTGGGCTGAAATGCCTAGTAGTTCAGATTTCGGCACTTAATATTTGTACACATTGACCCACATAACTTCAATAACAAGGAATATTTTGCAAATAAATTTACTTGCATTTAATGTGAAAAATGAATCAAGCAACTACCGTAACTGACTTGTTTATTTACTCATTTTAGTTATAGCATATTACTAACTGATGAGTAAATGGTTTTTCTGTGTACCCTTATGACTCTCGGTAGTTGGATCCCACGCTAACGGAAGATCCAAGAAGTAGTTGGCAATTAGTTGTAAAACTGAATAACAAGTAACACCTCCTTGGTTAAAGATTTTTTTTAACAAAGGTATATGGCAGCATGCTATATCAAAACAAATCATGACGTAGTGTATTGCCAATACACTACGTCATGATTTGTTTTGTGTACATAGTGAGTGAGTAAGCGCCCCGCAAATTGACGACGGTGGCTTTTACTGGCCCTCTTTCAGTTTGTTTGTTAAGACTGTATTCATATCGTTTCCTGACAAATGAGCTACCAGTCAAGGTGCAGGCATACAGATTTTTTAACACTGGGGGATGACTTCAATTTTGACAAACGAAGAGTCTAGTTACCTTTCAAAAAGAGTAACAATTAAGTTTCTTTTTTCATCCTGGGGACCATGCCCAACCGCCCCACCCGTAGATACCCGCCCAATCAGCCACAGTAACTTACAAACGATAGTTAGGTCCGAACTATAAATGAGTCAGGCCCGTAACCAGCCGGCATACAAATGGGCGAGACTGCTTCCAGCTAGGGGCGAAACACTTTCTAGCGGCGAGATGTGTCAACATGTATTAAGGCAAAGGTACTTTAAATTATTTTACTGGTAGAAATGTTCAAGCAGGGGCATCTCCTGTCCCCTTGGCTACGAAATGAGTGCATCTGCTCATTTAATGTCAGACATATCGCATTTTTATCAAAAGTGAACTTGAGGACAGCAAGTATAATCTTGCAGGCTTACAGCATAACATTGACATTACATTGATGATCATTGCTTGTTTTTCTGTAAAACGTACGTCCAAATACATACTTAAAGGGAGATGGCAGTCGCCTTAACTTTGTTTTCAAAAGTTTGCTAAATCTTAAAAATCTCTCCTTATTTCGCTCACAAGGTTTTTTTTTCATTATGTTTCTGTATACAAGCATTTAATATTGAAGGTACACCAAGGAGTTTTTCTGCATTAATTTAACAAATGAGTAACAAACATATTGTCACATGATTGATAAGAGCCATTCCTGAACTAGGATGATGGAGCACACTCATTCAAACTGGGGGGGGGGGGGCTGCATTTTCACTTTAAGAATCCACTTCATTAATGCTGTCTTGAGCACTAAAAGTTTAATAACTTCAGATAGGCCTGTACGACTTTGGTAAACAACCAACTCAATTTATACAGCAGTACGATGGCATTACAAGCTGCCGTAATTTGGGGATTTCCCCAAGAAGACCACTCATGGTAACAGTCTGGCATGTGTTGGTTTACTATACAAACGAATGTGGGCGACTACATCAGTCCAGGGAACTCCCTGATCAGTCTACGACGGTAGCGCGATTAAACCAGGGAGTTGGAGTTGTTGTTGTTGTTGTTGCTGTTGTTGTTGTTGTTGTTGTTGTTGTTGTTGTTGTTGCTGTGGTGGTTGTTAAATAACAACTCCCTGATTAAACAGATTCCTTGCTTCAATGAGAACGATGAACAAGACTGTTGATCGCTTATTTGGTAGATGAATCGAAGCTTAGGGCACAAGCAATCGCCGAAACTGACTTTTAATAAAAACCTAAATCAGGCGCGGTTGTATAGGGACGTATTTCTTAGAGGGGGCGGGGCTATATTGCCATTTGCCTTGGTAAAACTGGATGAAGATCGGTGGAATATTTTCTGAGCATGTCTATATATGTCTTATCCACCACTAGCCTTTAAAGTTGGGGCATGGGGGGTCTAGGAAAAATTGCGGGCTGCCCCTTGCTCCCGTAGAACAGCGCCTGAGCTAAATCTCACAAATATCGCCTTGTTTCCCTTCTCGGTACCTTTCATGATATGTCAGGACAAATATCGGATTTGCAAGGTAAACTTAGGAGTTTCTCTGCGTGGATTTCATAATTCAGCGAGAAAGATACTGTCACTTGATTCTCAAGAGCCATTCATGCATTAGTATGCCCGGTTACACTAATCTAAATTGGGGTGACTGCATTTTCCCTTTACACATAACACGGATTCAGCCTAACCCGACTTTACAGTATATAGTTAGTAAGATGAGGCTTTACGGCTCAGTTTGTAACAGTATAAAGAATCGTTTTACTCGTGCATGTAAATTAAGTGCAATGTAAGACTTTCTTTCTTTGCATGTTTGGCTACTGGCTAAGTTATGTCGCCGTATTGATTAAGCTTCCTAACACTGAATGCAGTTTCTTCGACCTTCGCGGTTAGGACCTTTGAAAGATAAGTGTACAGTATAAACGTTATTGCCAACAGCGTGTTACCGCGCATGCGTCCAAAAGTTTTAAATCTACCACATCATTTACCTAGTGGATCGTTTCTATCGGGCCATCCAGGGGAGCAAATCACGGGGTATGTCAAGAAAATAGAGGTGGTTTCCACCCCCTCAAAAATGTTAAAAGTTGTAGCAGATAGTGTCATTTGACATTTTCATTTGGGTGCTTGAACGATGAAGCATGCAATGCAAGACGGCGACCAGTGGTCTCGACTCGTTACTTGATTTTACTAAGGAGTTACAATTTAGAAGGAGATAAAGCGGCAGCTCTCCCATTTATATTCACCTTATTGCCGCCAAGGTCACTTGCTTTATATAGCACTTGAAGATACAATGGGCAAAGTTATTGTTAGTAGTTAATGAAAGGTTCACGTCGTCTGCTATACGTTGAAAAGAAATGTCAACAGATTTTGTCTATATGCTATAGCATTGCCATGCGCTTTCCTTGAAAATTAATTTGCAGCTCCCAACGAGTTCCAATGTTTATCACAAAAGGGTAGTTAAATTTTCTGAAACATGTTGATCACGCACTTTACACCATTCGGAAATTGTGAAAGTTTAAAATAAATTATCGTCTTACACCTCTCTTTAGTTATTAACGCATTGTGCCAGTGTAAAACCTTCTTCTTAAAAGTTAGTCTTTCTAAACTCCTTAGGAATTAGCAGTCGTTTTGAATTATTAGACAGTGTTCCTTTCTTGACCAACGGTAAAAACCTTCGGATCAAATCATTGTTCCTCCTAATCTTATTCATACGGTACAAATAGGTGTATATATGGCAGGGGCGTAGACAGGTTTTTGGTGTGGGGGCAAAGTCGACTAATCGTCCCCATTTTGACCGCCGTCCTGGTGGAGAGGTATAAGGGAGGGGCTGTCCCCCTCCCCTTTTGAAATTGTTTTGCTCTCTCGAAGGGCTTAGTTGCAACAGTGCAAAACGGTGCTTTATTTTTGAGACTTTTTATACTAGATCCCAGTATTCTCCACAGCGGGTTTTAAAGGGGCGACCCGCCCTACGAGTGAAAATGGCCGCCCTCAAAAATAGTTGCCACACTCCAAAAAATCCAGCTTCCATTTTTAAGTTCATTGCTTCATAACACATATACAAGTCATGTAGTATAAAGGAAAACTTTCTCATCCCTCCAGTAGTGGCGCCAGGATTTCCCCGACTGGGGCCTAGACTCTCTCTTTCGGGGGGAGGGACCCGAAGCCCTGAAAGCCAGGATGCCGTCGAGGGGTTGGTGAGGGAGATTTGAAGAAAACCTGCGTGCTATAACATGCCATTGCCATAAAATTTGTATATGCTGGAGGAAAATATTCCGCGCTGATTTAATGTTTTTCCCGAAACCTAAACTGTAGAAAAGCGCGAGAAGCGAGCGAAATTTTTTTTGGGTAAGCCTACACTTAAAAAAAATCTGTACTTATTTAAAGCTTATATAGGTCAATTGTCCGGACTTTGAGCACAACTTACATCGTACTACCCTCCTCGAGTCACTAGCCGTACCGCACGACAGACACAAGAGAACATTAAGTTTGTTTTGTACTTTGTGTGAGTGATTAACAAATAACGTTGCAGATGAGCCCTTATATTCCAGTATATTTTCCAGTCCTTTGGTATAAAAGAGCAACCCCTACCCTGAGCAGACTCGATCAAGGCAAGGCCAATCTTGAGACATACAGACTGACAGGTGTGTACTTAAGACTACTGTACTTGCAACACTTCCCTGAACCTGAACATGAAGAATGGCAGTGATTGCCATTAATCTGACAAAGGTTCCAAGCACCTCAAGCCAGCTGTCAGCTGTGGTTATTTGGATCAACATTTACTTTTTGTCTGCATTTTTAGATTTTACACGCACATACAAAACTGGATTTACTATAGTACCTCCCATTTGTCCAAAATATGCTGCAATTCAGATCACTGCCAACGTTATCATGTTCTTATAATAAGGAGCCCAATATTTGCTCAGAAAACTACAGCACATATTTATGATCGTTCGCTCCCGTGGTCATGGGCAGTTTATCTGCAAGTTTGTCTTCCTAGATCACACTCAGACTGCTCCGGGATGTCCTGTCATTTTCTAAAGTTTTACTGACTAGTTTTTCAAAATGAATACTCTAATGTTCATCTGTAAATAACTTGCTAAACTCAGGCCCGTTGTCAAGGGGGGGGGGATATAAAAATTCATTTGCTCCCCTACTTGCCATTGACTTAATACATTTTTACACATTTGGCCCCCTGAAAAATGTTTCGCCCCCTGGAAGCTTGCTTGAATTTCGTCCTGCCCCCTTCAGTACCTTGTCTGGCTGCTGGCCTGGCTAAACTTAAACGACAAATGAGTTGCATCACAGACTCTTATAATGCAGTCACAGGGTGGACAGAGTCTCTTAAGTAAGGCTTTTCAAGTCTCACAAAGCAGCATTGCACAGGCACTGTGAACTTTTGGCCAGTTCACAATCAGAATTACTAGATTTTTTACAGGTTATTCATTTCATATCTTGTGATAAGTTTAACCTGCCATCCAGCAGCTAACAAGATACCATTCATTTTCTGCACTGTTTGCAAAATGTATGATGTCAGAAACAACCTGAATATACTATAATAAACAAATTAAATAGGTGTCATGCAGCCATGAATGCTATTTTATGTACTGTAACATATTAAGTCAATTAGAAAGTTGCACCCAGACCATAGTCTTCAAACGTTTGTTTCTGTATATTTTTGTCAATGGCAGAAGCCAACGTTTGTGAGAAAAGGTTCCTAGTGTATAACAGGCTTCACAATATTGCAAAGTATACAGAGGCAATGATATAGGTTATTTAGTTCGTTAGATCAGATTTAACGACACATCAACACGAATGTGTTATATAGTGTCAACTGGATAAAAAAGTAAAGTTTCAGTACGGTTTCATAAACCGTTCAAGTTCGGTTTCAAATACAGTTAAAATACGGTGCAAGTCCTTCCCTTCAGTCGCCTCTCACGACAGGCGGGAAATACCGTGGGCGTATTCTCCAACCCCAGCCCACAGGGGGGATGATAGAGGAGCGGTTTGTACGTCATAGCATTGAACAGTGTGTTTCAGCGCATCTAGGCCTGAAGAGTTTATCTGCAGCCTGTGGATACGTAACATCTGAAGAATACAGTTTGTTTAATTTTTTTCGCGATCGTAAGTAAAGTCAACTTGGTCTGCAAGTTCATGTCACGATTACCCGATAGGTAAATGGGGTAAATGGTAAAATGTCATAAAACCGAGCAAAGAATATGGTGACGTACAATATGCCATATTACTGCATCTTTGTGAGCGATGTATGCTTTAGTTTTGTTCACCCTCGATTCAGTGTCCTTCGTTCCAAACCACGGTGTTTCAACGATATCATCGGCCTGGCATAGCAACGGTTCTAACGTGTACAAACGTGTTTGCCCGGAACGAAACAGGATAAAATTTGAGAACGTGATCTCTGAAAAGTTTTTCTAGTAAGATTTACCAATGGTAAGTGGGACCGAACTTGTTTAGCGGAATTTTGGGTCGATTTTTAAGCTTGCTCTCGATTGTTTTTTTTTTTTTGCAGAAAATTGATCACGAACCCACCGTGTTTCTTCGTGACATTATTGTCTCACTGATTGTATAAATGCTAATATTTTTACAGTGGAAGAAAGATTGACTCATTGTGTATACACAGTCTGTAAATTTTGGACTGTTTCATGAATTATTTTGAACTTTGTGACAGTTTAAAAGCACTAAGCATTTTCCAACTGCAATGGCTGACTTCGTTGAAGAGTCCGTACCTATTGCGTAATATGCTTAATCCAATTACCACAAGCTTAGCAACGTGGTTGCATTCCCGTAGCAACCGGGAGACTGTAATGACACACCAACACGAATGTTTTATTTAGTGTCAACTAGATAAAAAAAGTAAAGTTCAAATACGGGTTCAAGTACAAGCTGAATAGCCATAGTATTGGAGCTATATACTGTAGTTCGCGATATGAACAGGGATATGCCTTCCAGAAACATTCTTCCTTCTACGCCTACGCCGAATGAAAACGTGCAGGTGTGAAAACTTCAATACTAAACTATCTGATCGACCTTTCGACTCGTCTTATTTTATACCAGGGTGGTGAATCTCTGTATTGAAAACAGTTTCATATCAGGGAATTGCACAAGTAAGTTCTATGAGTCAGCAGGCACAGGCCTACAGCGGAACCTAAAATAGGGCCTTAGGCATGACGTACCGAAGATCGGTCACCCTTTGCAGGAATGTCATCCTGGGGAGGGATTACAGGGGGGAGAGAGATAATTATGACACCCCACTCTTTAAGGTATGGAAACTTAGAAAGTGGCTTAGGTGGAAAATGGTGCTATCTTTACAAATGCTGTGGATTAATTTTGTGTTATGTTTAGAAATATTTATCAGCAAATTTTTACTTCTTGTGGGGGAACAGGGTGACACATCATGCTACTCTTTGAGCAACTATTGTTTAAGTAAGATGGCTAAAATGCAAGACGGAGCTATCTTTAGCAAAACTTTGACTGGGTATATATTAAAAATTTGAATTCTTTAGTGAATTTGTCATATTTTGGGGGCAGGCTGGGCGAAAGGGAAGAGGGTGCCCCAGTGGCTTTGACTAGGAATTTTTGTGATATAGGGGCATCTAGGTAAAAACGATACTATCTTTGAAAAAGTTTAAAAATGAATCTAGTTTTATAAATTTATATTATGTAGATAACGTAGTGATTTATCGGCTGTGGCACTACGTTCCTCCGCAAGGCTGGTACCTGGGCAGGACCAGCCCTTCTTCCTTTAGGACAACTCTGTGATAGACACCTTCGGTTTCGGCATAACATAGGCCTACAAACAGAATAATTTGGCCGAATCGTCTCCCAGATAGTCGGTTATGGAACTTTCTAGGAAGTTGCACACGTTCTTCGTTCTGAAATTTTATGCCAGTTAGAAACTGAGACTTTATTCAAAGGGTAAAACAAAACAAAAAAACACTTTGTTTGGTACAACAGGATTTTTTTAAACTACTTTACAGGATATTGATTTTAGCATTTAACCATTGCCCATACTTCATTATATTAAAGAACACTGTCAGTGGCCACGACGTAAGAAAAAGCTAAAGAGCTTTTAGCCCTTTAGACATAAAGCGGCATTTGTGTATCATGTACTAAGAGCAAGAACATTTCTAACCGCTCCTGGGGGTGGGGTGGTTGGGGACGGATCCAGTGCTTGAAGAATCGTGGACCAGTGTGAGAGCGCTTTCTTACATAACGAAAAAAAGGAAACCGTCGAGATGATCGGGATTACCAACAACGTGTACGTTAGGTAAGACCCCCTTCCAAAAGGATTAGGGTGAAGGTCTATTTGAAAAAATGTGGGATAAAAATCGTTCTCCTTCCTCCCGTTCTTAGCTATCTGTGTATAACACCTTCATATACTTGTCCTGGCCTAAACTTGTTCATTGCAACCTAACAAAATTAAATTAAATTTCTGTTTCTTTTTCAAGTATTTGGATAACGAACTTAACAGTTTCTTTTCTCGCTAAGACTAATGTAAATTTATGTAGTTCTACCTGCAGTTTGCAAACTACTGTCGTCATTTTCTTCAGTGGTAAGTGATAGCTATGAATAGTGGAAAAGTCGGCGTTTGGCCCTCAGGCTCTTACTTCAGTGCGCAAGTTTGCTCCCCTACTAAATAGTGGAATGATCAGTAATCAACTGTTTGCGACAGCTGCTGTGTTCATTACTCCAATCTTTGCTAGCATACTGAAGGTAGCGGACCACTAATTCAAGGGAAATCCCGGCGGAGGAGGTTACCCTACGAATTTAACACCCTAGAAAAACCTTTTGGGGGACAGTTTAGACCATGTTACTGAAGTGATGTGTTCAATTTGAGATGTGTATCTGGTAGGAGAGGAATTGAAGTACTCCTGCAAAAATATAGAAAATTGAAGGTATTTCAGGCACTTTTTTGCGATATATCCTTCCGCTATGCAAAATGGTTTTTGAATGAATAAAAAAGGAGGAACCACTACTCATTTATACAAGCCCTTCCTGCTCAAAATTTCAATGGTCATGATACACAAATTTGAAATTATTGTGAAAGGCCTATTCGTGAGCTTTCATATGAGAAGTAGCTTAGGCCCGTTGAAAACTTCTACAAGGGTCCAGAGGCCACGAAATGGACCAAATTAGTGTGTAAGTCAATAGGGGAAATAATTAGTGGTGCGCTACCTGAATAGGAACTCCGGTTGAGACGAGCTTGGTACATGGAACTTTGGCTGTAACGACAAAAATGTTCTTGTTCAAACAAAATAGTTCCTGTGCAGCACATAAACAGATTTTTGTCCGTTGAGATAAAGTTTGACTGGATTTGAGACATACGTCTGAGGTACAACGTTTTACATTGGAAGACAAAATGTGAAAAGCCTCGAAAGTTAGTCGAAAAAACTTCTAGGATTGTATCTGCAGTCCGGCCTGGTTGTGTCTTTCTATTTCTCGGCTTCCGTAGCACAGTGTTAATGTAGGACAGGCACGTGTCAGAATAAGTGGGCGTCAAATAGTGAACTTTTCAGTCTCGGTACTGAGTAGTCGCACTCGTTTCACCAGTTCACTCAGTCCCAGTCATTTCAAGATATTAGCAGCAGTGTACGAAGTTAGAGTGGATTTATGCGTGCTAACTTGTGACATTTTCCTCGAATGATTGGCTAGTTTTTCTATTTCACAGACGGCTTTTGCAAGTTGCTAGTCAATGATTATAATACTAGTTCAACCGATTTTAATACAGTAACAATATAGCGGTCGAGATCGCCCACTTTTTCAACGGCACTGTGCTTTCTCGGAGGGTCGCTGTTATTTCTTTCACAATTTGGACTTCAATTTGAATTTTCTAATTGGGTAAGTTGACATTATTTTCAGAGGAGCAAAATCGATAGGATCACACTTAAATGTGGTACCAAGTTTAATTTCTCCTTCTTGCCCTTACCCCGTGAACCTTGTCCATACTGTGATTCAAAGGCTACTAGCATAAGTTAGGTTACGAATCTGTCTACTATTTGTAGACAAGGGCTTGGGGTTACGAGAAGTGTTCAATCCTTATTTCCCTAAAGTCTTCGAGGTAATCTATTCCTTATTTTGCTAGTACATTCTTCGAGGTAACCCTTCGAAAGTTGTTTGCGCCGTGATTTTATGAAGAGCCTGGGGTGGGGGTAGAAGTGAATATTTCACCGTGAAACTACGAAGTATTCTCCAGTACTAGCCGTACTACTCGAAGATTCAAATACTCTATGACAAGCTTTACACCATTCTCCCTTCAGATAAAACTCTGGCCTTAATTACATCCCAAGCTGATTAATTTAATTGCCTTTACCCCGGTGGAGCATAATATTTTACATAATAAGTTCATATAAGGGCTCTCAAAGTCAATATTAGAGGCCAACATATCCCTTTCTTTCCACAACCATAGAATTTATATTCTTTTCATTTAATGACACAAGGATTTTTTTTTTTTTTTTTGCTAAGCGAAACTAGTCTACTTCAATGTAACCCCCATAGTTTATTGGTTACACCAATCATATCAGCTGTTCGGGTACATGCTCACAACTGACGCCTTATCGGGAATGCTGAAATTCTCAAGGGGGCTTGGCCGCCTTAACTACGGGCCTGAGTGGGATATAAGATCAAAATTTAAAAATTATTTGAAATTTACACTCATTATAGAGTATTATCAATATTTATTAAAGTTAATAACATTTTAACATACAACATTGTGTACGCATGAGGGCACTTATTCTAACAAATACGTTACAGTAAATTGACCAACATAACAGGGACACCGAGCAGTTTAGGTTCTTCTTAGAAGAATGAAGAAAAATCCTAAATGGTTGAAAATTCATGGTTGAGTGTGATATAGGACCCTTTGTAACAATTTTTGCCCCCTGAAGACTTCTTTACACTAAACAACACAAAAGATAGCTACACAAAGGATACGCTGAGAAAAAGGATTCAGGCAACCAACAAATCTGAGAAAGGTGTTGGTCCGTGGACCGAAGACACCAGAAAGATTCGAAAATTTGACTTTGAACAACTAAACGGTTTATTTACACTCTGTCGTAGCGC
>WURT03653102.1:0-18865 GCA_009936505.3 Holothuria glaberrima
GAATTGTTTAGTGTTTTATTTTTGATTATCACTTTTATCTTTTGTATTTTTATGCATTTTCTATCGCTTTAGACTTTAACGTGTAAGTGTTTCACCTTACTTATTTTGTTTTATTCTCTTCTGTTGAGCGCTTTGAGGTCTTTTTTGATGTAAAGCGCTATAGAAAAATAAATTATTATTATTATTATTATTATTATTAGAGAAAAACAGGAAACTGAATGAAAAAAAAAATCTGCACATAGGTTTTGCCGTAAATAGCTGGTCTCATCTAAATAGAATGAAAACGTTTCAATCCAACGTAATCAGAATTTGAGGCAATTTAGAAAAAAAAAATCAGAACGTACAAAGATAAATGGAGCACGGACACGTGAATACAGTTTCTGATCCCCCTTACCCTCCTACTAACCTGTGACAAATTTCCGTTAATTCAACTAAAATTTAAATCATCGACAACCTAACTGTAATGGCAAGTCATTTCAAAAAATTTTGTGAATACTATTTCAAAGATTTCAAGCCTTTCTTGGCCTTTTTCATTTTAGATGATGTTGGGAAAGCAAAACTTGAGGAAAATCTCTCACTTCTTTCCGAAGTTTGATTTTCTATTTTAAGTGATCAAAGAGCAGTATACTTGTCATTTAGACGTGATGATAAGGCATATAGATGTTTGGGAATTTTTGCCTGTTTCTGTTTATTTTGTAATAGGCATTTTACACAACCATTTTGGCAAAGAAGCCAACTCCTTCTCTCACAATTTTATGTCTGTTTACCTGTGTTATCTTTCGAAATAAAAATTGTTTCCATAATTTTTCACGCACTCTGAAAGGAAACCCCATCGTAGTCTGAATTGACTACACAATTGTGAATGGCACAGTGGGAGTATACAACGACAACAAGAAAGATATCCGTCAATGTATATTTATGAATTCAAAAATATCAATTATATTTTCATTAGTAGCAATGAACACCGCTGCAACGTCGCTAGAAAATAATTTTTGGCAAATAATATGACATTGCAGGGGTGCTTGATCCCAAATTGTGATTAAATTCGAAACTTTAATGTGCGTCACACCCTCGGCTATTGGGATCATGTTAAGGTCTTAATTACTACAAGTGTAGATCATATGACAGGAAACTGCAAGATCAAAATTTCAAGAGGAAACATATTTGTTGGAGGAGAGAACCTTAGAGACTCACGGCAAAACTTAATACTATACAAATTCTGGAATCCAATAAATCGTTGTTACCCTGTGGAGTTGATCAAAATTTTACCTTATCACCATTATTCCTACATTTAGCCTATTTTATGTTACTTCACTCTTTGCAATATAAAGGTCTGTACCTACTGAATTGTAAAAGCTTTTGCTAAGCTAGCTTAATTTTTCTTCATAACATTTTCTTACCACCGTTAGAAACAGTAAAGAAATGAAAACTGCCTCAATATTTCGATTAAAAATGGTAATTGGAAAAGCTGTTTAAACAAGCTGCTCATCATTATCGTGATACAGAAATTGTGTAGAGAGGTATAGATATGAAAAAAGGACAATAAATAGCCTATCATATTGATAACATATCATCATATAGACAATCCATGTAAGAAAGTTGTTAGATGGATATGAATAGAGTGACTAGATTGATGGTAGATAGCAATGCCATATTGACTTAATTTACGGACCCCTCCTTATTTTCGGTTAATGTAATGCTTCAATAACATAGTTAAATACCATTCCCATTGTCACTGAACTCAGCTCGGGACCTATATGTAGTTCTTGGTGATCTTGCTTGCAGCTCTCTCCCCAAACTCTGAATTGCCATGTCGCTATGCATACACAGGACTGTCGAAACTCGGGGAAGGGGTGGGGGTTGAAACCCCTATTACATTCAGTCCTCATCCCAGACACCTTCTGACCTCACTGATACATCATAATTGGACATCAAACTTCCTCAGATATGCACAATATTGAAAATTTGTGCTCAACATGAAATCACAAATGAGAAGCGATTGAAACTTTTCCCAACAATAATCAACACATGAATAGTCGAAAGTCCAGCTTACTTCACCTTGAAACGTTCACTACAACCGTTCTTGTGAAGAATTTGACAGTCTATCGTTTTTCAGCTTATAAGGCCTATACAATGAATATGCTACAAGTCAAGGCCAGGACGTACCACAATGAACAATAAGGGGATTTTGAAGAAAGAGTAAAGTTTTAGGTTATCATAAATGATTGTGAGCCACGGTAAGTAAATTTCGTGACATAATTGAACATCATTTTTGGTGTTGTCAAATAGCATGGTAATATTGAAAAATATTGAAAATGATATAATATAATACGTTTGTGTAAATAGGCTCCACTGAGATTTTATATATGTGTCAACCGGGGGCCTCTACATGTTCTTGTTTATATCAATGATTTATTACAATGCCGTTCCTTCAAGTCGCACCTATAACAGCCTGTTGTTACAACCGATAATGTAAAAATTAACCGATAATGTAAAGCCGACCGATAATGTAAAAAAATACCGATAATGTAAAAACAACCGATAATGTAAAACAAATTTACCGATAATGTAAAAACTCTCGTTTACCGATAATGTAAAAAAAAATTACCGATAGTGTAAAACCTGTTCTAACGAGGATTTCATATGGTCCTACGTACATGTGTGCGTGTATATGTGTGTGTGTAGGTAGGTAGGCATGTATGTAGGTAGACAACAAACTTTTTACCTCACCAAAATGAACCTACCTACGATAAAAAATATCATAAAAGGAGTTCACATATTTTATAACATAAATGTGGATCATATTAAGGGTACTGCTTATTTACATATGGTTCATTGGAGGGCGCCCCTAATAAAAACCAGATATCTCGAAAACTAAAAGGATTAAAAATTACAATTTTAAATCAGCATGTCCGAAAACCCAGGAGTGTTGTTATCGTTATTCTAAAGCTGAAGGAAGTTTATTCCGCCTCACCCATTCCCCGCCCCAGGGGAAGAAGGGGCTGAAATCGAAACCTCACATATGATAACAGTTGCGCCCTAGAGGTAATCGACCATGCTGATCAAAGATCCGAAGTCAGTTTTCCCGTATCATGGTCGTAGTGGGATAAACGGGCCGTCAAAGGGCCCATTTTAGGTCCATTGTCCGTTAGAGCAGATTTTGGGCTTTTCAAAAGCTTTTCGTTTTAATACTAGATGGTTACCAATTAAAATTTAGGAATATGGTTTCGATTGCAGATGTTATGTAAGTGAAAGTTTACTCTTTCATATATGCTTTCACTAATTTGGGGGCGAGTTGCGCCTTACTTCCAGAGAAGATCCCGAGAAGATCTCCGAGATGATAGTGGGCAGGGGATTAGCCCGTCAAAATGTCATGCACAACAAATGGACCTACCGTTCCTGTGAGTACCAAGTCTGTTCCCCTTCCTACTAGCTGCTACGTTATATGCGTGAAGTTGAAAAAAACGCGTTTTTTCCGTATATGCTAACACTACTTTTGGGGTCGTGTTTTACTTTGCCCCCAGGGAAGGTCCCTGTCTCGAACCAACCCTTAGCCAACCATTTCAAACTCAAAAGGTGATAGGCCCATGTGTCCCGTATAACATAAAGACGGCGTATGTTTTGAGGGGGCTGTCCTGGTTGGGTTTGGATGGGCGATTTGTGAGAGTAGGTCGATAACGTGCGGAACGGTAGGGTGTATCAATGTTAGCATTATATGGCAAACATGCGTTTTTCAGCTTTAAATGCACCCTGTATCTAGTAGAAGGGGGCACACCCTAATTACCCTCAGGGGTGATAGGCCCATGTATTGCTTACAACAAGCTGAAGGCGGTTTTAGATGGTTCATGTAGGTTGGCTGTAATGGGTCTTTGAAAGAGACTAGTCGAAATTCGCGCAAAAATAAATGTTACAATATACGGGAGCGTTTCGTGGTTTTTGAATGAGCCCCGTGTGTTGAAGGAAGGGGTCAACCCCTTCAAACTAGATAGGTTGATAGGCCCATGTGTCCTGTATATTATGTTGACGGCGTTTTGAAGGGGCAGCTCTTGTTGGATCTTGAGCGGCGTTTAAAACAAGCCAGTCAAAAAACGGGCCGTGCAGGTCAAATAAAATAGTGATAACATAGCATACATGGGAAAAATGCGTTTTTCAGCTTTGAATACGCCCTGAGGAGAAATGCTACTCTGGTGCACTTGTTAAACAGTACCGTTATTGGCATCACGCTCCAGTAAGAAAGCGATCTGTAACTAGTGATCGTGGCAAGTGACGAATATATACATATATATATATATATATTATATCTATCTATATATATATAATAAATTCATATATATTTATACATACATATTATATATATATATACATATATATACCATAGCCACTTAACATTAAATCTATAAGCTTTTGAAAGGCCTAAAATCTGCTCTAACTTAGGGACAATGGAACTAAATTGGGCCCTTTGACGGCCGGGATATCTCACCACGACCAAGATACGGGAAAATTGACTTCGGATCTGTGATCAGTCGATTACCAGTAGGTCGCAAATTTGATCATATGTTAGGTTTCGATTTCAGCCCCTCCTTCCTCTGGGGCGGGGGAATGGGTGAGGGGGAATAACCTTCCTTTAGCTTTAGAATAACGATAACAACACTCCTGGGTTTTCGGACATGCTGATTTAAAATTGTAATTCTCAGTCCTTCAGTTTTCGAGATATCTGGTTTTTATTAGAGGGTGCCCTCTAATGGACTATATGCAAATTACCTGTGCCATCACTATAACTTACCTTCATATCATAAAATACTTGAAGTCCTTTTATGATATTTCTTTTTATCGTAGGTAAGTTCATTTTGGTGAGGTAAAACGTTTGTTACCTACCTACATACAAGCCTACCTACTTACATACACACATATACACGCACACATGTACGTAGGACCATATGAAATCTTCGTTAGAACAGGTTTTACACTATCGGTTAATTCTTTTTACATTATCGGTAAACGAGAGTTTTTACATTATCGGTATTATTTTTTTTTTACATTATCGGTTCAAAGATTTTTTTACATTATCGGTAAATTTGTTTTAAATTATCGGTCGTTTTTACATTATCTAAAATTTTTTTACATTATCGGTTGATTTTTACATTATCGGTTGTAACACCTGCTTGCTGATGACAGTAATATTTTCGGTTCCGACAGAGATTTGCCAACATGCTGAATTAAATTTGCTACAGATGAGGATTTTCCACCTCACTTTTCCATTTGTGTGCAATATGATGAGACCAACCATATCGGCTTTAGTTTGCCAGAACAATGCCCCCAAAAATTCGATGATCGTTCTGTTCAAAGTGCCTATGGAATAAATTAGCACATTCTGCAGTCAGTTCTCTCTGCAGACACCCAGACTCTATATTCTATGCTGTTGTTACAGTTTCCAGTTCACCTAAAGGTTAGTTAGTTGCTTTCTGTTGGCTTGTTGGGCACAGACTGCGATTTTCATATTGAATGACCTGGTGCTGCCAATCACTCCCACCTATCTGAAGGTTGCCCGTATCTGGTGATAAGGCAGTATCCTTAAATTTCCTCTTTGAGGTCACAGATGCAATCAAGCGATATATTACTGTTGAAAACGTTTTTATCACAATCATTTCATCATGAATGTTAATTGACAAAGCTAGCCTAACTCTGAAACATTTAAAGAACTGGATTATGTCGAATGAATTAACTCTTCATGTTGGGAAGACAAAGTTATAATTTTATGCAAGTGCTAGGGATCACCGCTTTCAGGATAACTTTATCTCTGTTGCACTGTTAGTCCTATGGCTCCCAGTACGTATTATTTAGGTCTTTACTTTATAAAACCTTAATAATACCCTTTCTTGGAACACCATAAAGCTGATTTATGCAATTTCGTAACTACATTTATCGGCATCTAAAGTTTCATCACACTGGACGACGAATATTTTCTCTTGAAAATTCTACTTTAATTGTAACTTTTTGTGTCCTAGGATTTCTTAGGGCACTGAGATTTATGGAATTGTCCCGGCTTCGACACTTCTTCCTCTCCTAATAATGCAAAATACTGGCTACTGAAGTTACTCACAAAGAAACCAAGACTTCACCCAACCAATCAATGATATGTCGGCTATAACCTCCTACTGGTATTTGATATTCACAGCTATTATGTGCATGGGGTTATTTTTAGGTATCGTAATGGATCACTTCCCCTGCTTTAGCAAACATCCTTTGTATCCAACTTATGTTAATATCCGTAAAATTCTGTTGTCATACTACACACCCTAGAAATATAAGTGGTAAAATTTTATTCAATACTTATTGCCCTACACCAAGGGTTCTTAATTATTTTTCTTAGTCGGACCATATCTTGCACCGTGTAAATCTCGCAGGCCACCGACAAGCTGGTACTTATATCAGGGCGTCTCATTTTGAAATGACGAAATGACTCCATGGATTGCGAAGGTTTCTACAGTCTGCGTGTTGTTAAGAAGCATTTCATCCTTAACTTGTTGGGCCCAGGGCAACGTTCCATGAAACATAGGAGGTAGTTATTGTAATAGCCATAATCTAAGGCAATGCAGAGAGGGTGATGAAATCATGCCAGATTCAGTGATGAACATCGGGCTTTTTGTGTAAGGGTGCGGATGGGGATAGTGTCAAGACTCTTTCTGACCGTAACGTCACCATCGGTTGTCACATAGCTTGCTAAGAATATCTCCCTACAAGTATCTCCAGATTGTCGGAAATGACACTTACCAGGTCTAATAAGTTTTATCTAAATATTAATTCTTCATTTTGGGCCCTCTTGATTTAGAAATGCACCGGACACTTTAAACATGAAAAGGCAAAAGAGGGAAATGTTATGGCTGTGTTTCGTCTGCCAATAGACATGCCCCCCTTAAAGGTCTTAAGCCCATGCAACCTGGTCTACCTACCTTTTCCTTACAACGACCCATGCTGACATAATCTACCTATGTCCCGCTAAACTCACATCGATGGTACAATTAAAAAAATATCCTTTCTTCTTAACTAAAATATGTCGAAAAGATGAAAATAATTAGTGGCACCTTTACTTCCTTCCCTAAAATTTTGTTTGAGATCAGTACTTCTTTCCGGACCGGATTTGATTGCCTCGCGGGTGCGTCCCGAGGGTCGCCATTTAAGAACCAAGCTTCTAAACTTTCGTTTATATTACCAGATTATGTCAAGACTCGAAGAAAGGTTGTTAAGGTCATTCCAAAAATGTTTAAAACTTATCGAATAAGTAGATATAGCTCGTAAGTAGCTTTCTTCTTCCTCATCTGTTCATTTTTGTGTTGACACATATCATGCAAATACTGACTTCTTCTGTCACTTATGTTTTCTGTTTATTTATTTTTTCATTTTCATGGTCACTAGCATCGATAATCTCTTAGTGCTTTTTCCAGGGTATGCTTTCTTCTTCTAATCATATGTAGTTTCAAGTCTGTATCCCAAAACTGAAGGTATGGTTAATAAGTGTAATAATGAATCTGAATATATTTTTAAGCGGTACATTACAATTCCGCCGAATGCTATCAACGTACTTTCATGTTATTTGCCCTTCCAATTGGGAATCGTCCAGATGCTAAGCTGGGATTATAAAATTAATCTTTCAGTAAATTTAATCAGGACGCTACATCGAACGTGCTTTCAAAATGGGAATATATTTGTTTGGTCACGAAAAGACTAATAAGCTAGTAATTTCAATACCTACGATGCTTGGAAGGGTGCCATTACTTCGTGCTTCCCTTCAGATGACGCCATGTTTTCACAATCCATTCCACAGAGGTGACGGACACTCGATCACCGAAAGCTCTATGAGAAACACAGACAGTGAATTTAAGTAAAGGGTTGTAAAGATGTTTAATACCGTCACTAATTGTCAGTCTGTTTTCATAGCTCGAACATATAGTTACAATCCTTCTGTCCTTAATGCGACCGCATTCTTTGTCTTGTCTTCTTGAAGGTCACCGTGAGGACAACCCCAATGAGAGAAAGAGGGAAATGTCAACTCTTTCTCTCTGATTGAGTTGCAAAGCTCCTACTACAGGCAGTGGCCCAGAAAATATTCCACAATGCAAAATATGCTAGCATGATTTTCTTAGAAATGTCAAAGTGGAAAGATTGGTTGTGTAAGTATCTAATTTTACCATCACACCTATTGAATACAGTATATCAAATTAGTTCAAGTCTTCACAGAGCACGTTGCACGAATTCTCACTAGTTTTATTTTTTTCATGGCGAATTTCCTTGAGGGATCATCACCAGATTAACAAGAAAGCCAAAAGGCTTAGTGATTCCTTGCCTCTGAAAATAATTTTAAAGTACAGTTCTTTCGCTTTGACCCCTAGCAGGGAGTTATTATTTGGATAAAGATATATCGAAAAGCTTAATTATGTTAATACTTTAAGACCCAATAAATCGAGGTGACATTATCAAGGTTAAGCCGTTTATTCAGCGGAAAAGGATTTCTTTCCTTTGTTTGGTGGCTCCAATTTGATATCATTCACCTAGCAACATCATTCAAGTCATGTAATCCTTTAACAGTAGTAAATATATATGTATATATTTATATATAAATTTGAGAAAGATAATAATAATAATACTGCTGACCAACAAGTTAGATAATTCCATACGAATATATTCCGATCCGTCATTGGATCTTCGTCAGCGAATATAACTTGAATGCACAGCGAATATAAATGATAACATGACCCGTTGAGGCTTCTGCAATTATAATTTAAAGTATGAACATTGATTCGCCCGTGATAAGTTACCAAAACCTGACGCACAAATATAGATCAAATCAGCTATAATGACGCATTGCTATCTGATTGTGGAAAAAAGAAATAAGGGTAGTGCAAATAAAGTACACGCGCCTAAATTAAGGAGGATTGCAAATTGATGTTGGGGTAAAATAATAAAAAAATGGTCTTTTTTAAAACCATGGGGGACTGTTTTTAAGCATTCGATCATTCTAAGCTCGAAAATCGTCTTCTCTTTGACGTTAGCAAACCCCCTTTAAGAATAAAACATTTGAATTCTCCATTCCATTTTGTATGTGTATATATATATATCTATATATATATATATATAAAAGAAAGAAAAGGCCGGAAAAAACAGATACATACATGCCAATACTACAAACGAAAACACATAATATTTCGAGCAGTCAAAAGCTCTTCTTCAGTTGTGACTACAAAGTAACGAAAAAAAAAAACTTTAAGGTTCTATACATTAGTGAGTGTTCATAAAAGAAAGATCTCTATCCAGATCAGTAGTGTGTGTTTTGAGTTGGAGGATCGTCTTTTTTGCGCTTACTTCTCTCTTGGGCTGTTCTAAAGTGGCCAAACAAAATGCTACATTTAAGGTGGGATAAGCTTTGATTAGGGAGATCAATATAAGATATATAAATATATTGTAAAAGAGAAGAGTTCCACGTGTACTCCGAGAAAATAAATTGTAAAACAGGAAACAAATAAATGCATCACTAGTTGACTTGAAGAGTACAAAATATCTGCTGTTTCTAAGCTGTATTTCCTGCTGTTGGCTAAGATAATGACTATACTCACTTTATTTTCTGATCTTGCTGATGAAGGTTCCAGGGGAACCGAAAATTTCGAATTACATTTTGGATTATTTTGTACTTTTCAAGTCAACTCGTGATGCATTTATTTGTTTCCTGTTTTACAATATATATATATATATACACACATATATACAACTACTTTACAAGCTTTTTTTAAGACTTACCTCCGCTGACACCAGACAACCTTTAACATCTACCAAAACCAATAAGGTTATTTTCTGGATCCATGCTCTTTAACTTTGGGATTTTGTGTTTTTGACCTCATGTAACCTCACATGTCTTCTGATCTTCACCAAAGGGCTCTTCCTCTCAATATGATAAACTCATATGGCAAATGTGTAAACTGTTCATCATTCGTAACTTGAAATATCGAGTTTCGAAGCAATTTTCAAGGTTTTTGAAGCGTTACCTCCGATGACCTCAGGTAACCTTTGGCGTCTGCCAAAAATAGGGCTCTTTTCCTGACTACTATTAGGCATCCACATGCTTCGTATCGAAAGCATTTATGCTTCCTACCTTGAGTTATTATGTTTATAAGCTTTTTGGTTTTGGACTTTGCTGATCTGACACGGCCTCTGACCTCTACCACAAACAGTAGGGCTTTTCCTCTTAATATGATAAATCCCTATGTATAACAAATGTCCAGGGGCTGACTGGCCCACAGGGAAACCGGGAAATTTGATTTCAAAAGTTAAATAGTTAACGTATGTTGTTTTCTGTAACATTTTTGTTCTTAAACTACACAAATTTTCGCGCATTGCGCGCGCTATCTATTCAGTTTCGTTTGCTTTAACACCGTCGTTTGTCGTTAAGTTGAATACATAAAAGTAAAGATTCTTTAATAAGTTTAATGTTCTTCTAGGTATAGGTGTAATCCTGGTGAAACACAAAATCGATTACAAGTTCTATTTTCTCTTTTTAACCACATAAATGATTTTCAATTTAGACACAACTTCATGGCAAACATATTTTTTTTAAGAAACGTAAAGTGTCTCGGTGCTGAGTCCAGGGGTGGGGAAAACGGGACCCCTTGACTAACTTATCGGCGTCTTGATTTTGCTCTTAAAGACAGACATGCACCACCCCAAGTACATTTTTGGTTGGAAGAAAGCAAAACTCCACAATTGGTGAATGTTCTTTTATATGTCAGGGTCAAAACATGCAGAGTGGCTCACAGTACACAGAATGAACAGAGAATGTTTTGATAACATATTATGGCCTTGTATGCCCAGCGGGATATGATCTTCAGCTATAAACTAAGTTTATGTCTGCGCAAGGGGAGGGGGCTCAAGACAGTTTTGAGATGGGCTACTGTAAGAGTAACTTAGTCGTTGACACTGGGGGAAATTCCTTACAAATTCTACCAAAATTGTAATGGACTACACCAAACCCGCCTTATGATAGTCCCTGGTCCCCTCCTCGTGCGCAAAGCACCCGTGTTTGCGGAGCTGAAGAAGCATCGTCGTGATCAAAGCTTTGCTCCCTTCACTTGAGGAGACTTTCCACTTCTCTGTATTGCAAGAGGAGGGGAACATCCCACCAGATGATTGAAAAATTTCGCGCGAATGTGCACATCTAAGCTCTATATCACTAATCTATCTGTGGCAGGCTTGTCATACTTGACGTATATGGTTTCCGCAAACTTTTATCATATGGTCTCAATACTGACTACAAACATAATCCTCGGTGCTCCCTCCCTTTGCGGTGCTGGTGCCCCATTATGAGAATTCCTGGGTACGGGACTGCATTTAGATCCCTCTACCCCCATGCACATACAATTAAGTGCAAAATTATGTATAATATACAAATTGTGATTTTGGTTGTTTTGATCACGTGCGTTGGGGTTCCAATGGGTCAAATTTCCCACCCATTCCGCCCCTGACAAATGTGAAAATTGTCCATCATTTCTAACTTAAGAGAGCGTGTTTACAAGGAATTCCAAAACATTTAGAAGTTTGAACTCCGATAACGTCAGATAACCTTTGATCTCAACAATAGGCTTTATTTCTCACTATAACGCCAAATACGAAAAGTATCTATACTTTTTACAGTGAAATATTGTGTTTACAAGGTTTTTGGTTTTTGGAATCTGGTGACCTAACATAACCTCTGTCTTCCACCTGAAATGATAGGGTTCTTTCTCTTAATAAGTATGATAAATTTATATACCAAGTATGAAAAGTATCCATCATTCCTATCTTGAGATACCGTGTTCACGAACCAAGCGTTGCAAACACACACACTCACGCACGCACGCACACACAACTGTACATGCTATCGTGATTCGTGAATGCATAGACTCCTCTTACCTTCGACTTTAGATTCCTTGTCGCAAGAATTCAATAGAGGTTAAAGTTGCTGAGGTAAAACAATCAGTATTTCATATTCTCACCATTTATCTTACGTGAACGAGGTTACGAGCTTCAGACCGTATCGTTAAGTTTTTGATGAAATACTTCATGTGTAACATTGAACCAAACCATAAGTGGCATTTGAATCTTTCGCTCTTTTTTCATGCCATTTTGCATTCAGAAACAATATCAAGATAACCATGTACCACTGGTGATCACAGTCAAAATACCCGAGAAAAATGCGCACTCCTGTCCCAGCCGCCAGGTGTGTTGATATTTGATACACATATACATGCCCTTGACGGAATGAAAATATCGAATAAACCTCGAGTCTGACAACTGCTTCACCTCAATTGCTACAGAAAACATGTTCAAACATTTAAGACTGGTAGGATTTTACATTGATTGATATTCATAACACTTGGAGGTAAGAGTTGCCCATGCACGCAAAACATTGATTATACCTGGCTTAATAGGGAAAATTGTCTAAATTTTGACCAAGTCATTGTTCATCCCGTAATCTCGACCATTACAATGTATAATAAACTAATAACCATAATGCTTATAAATACATTTGAGTCATAAGAACTCCGCAATGCTATGCTTCATAGTGTGGGCAAATCGTCGATAAAAGCTAAATTTGGCTTTTCTGAACGCGCTTTAACAATACACTAACTTTTGACTGTAGCTACAGTTTTTAAGTTATGAGAGATGACTATCTTCAGTTACTCTCAATGTATTCAGACTGCAATTGCGTTACTCTCAAGATATTGAGTCTACAGGGCATAGGGTTATAATTTCAACTCTCTGATGGACGATAAAAATCCATATTCACGGTTGAGTTGCACCCGTGCACAATGGCCGCACTATAGTTTAGAATAATGAAAGTTAGCTGGGAATACCAATGTTTCAATCAGATCAGCAAAGTTCACTTCATTTACTTCCCTAAGGCTATCGAAAAAGTAAGCCATGATAACTTCATTTCAGCATTAGATTAACACGATGGCTCATCTAAATATGAATTTAAACACTTTGATCTACAGTTCACACGAGTTCAGTTAATCAAATTTCCATGAAACGTAAATCATTTCATTCGTAAGTTTCGATATACTTGTATCAACCAGTCAGTGAGGAACAAAGGTGTCACGTGACTGTAAGGAATAGAATCTTCTTATTAGCGGTTTAGTCGTTTTGAAGATACTGATGACAAAAGAAGCGGAAGAGCTAACAAACTAAAGACAATCGACGCTAAAATTTGTTTGTTGAAGCATTACTTTGTCAAAAAGTAGTATTAAATCTTAAAGGCGACTTGAAAAGTGTTGATGTGATGAAATTCAGTCTCAACACGTTTCTGTAATAAAAATCTTGCATATTGCTTCCGATTGATTGATTTGTGCCTTTTGTGCGTCACGAATGTATGTCAAAGACCTAAATATGTAAATGTGCATCGGTGTCCTCAGAACTCAAAATAATTGGGTAAAATAGAACTCATAAAAGGAAGGAAAAGTTCGAAAGAAAAGAAGTTGAAGAGAAAGATTCCAGGCGCTAATTTGATTCAGTCAAAGGAGTTCCTTCATTAAATACTCATTAAAAATTTGAATGTTCCATTTCAGGGGCAAAAAACCTAACGTAAAATTGTCACAAATTAAAACATTGACATTTGGGAATAGTAGTTCAAAGAAAAGATGTACAAATGAGTCTTTGAAGTCTAAGAAAGAATTAAGAAAACATTTCCCTTGTTAAAAACGTTCCCTCTAAAAGCTTGTAAAAGTTTAATCAATGAAGAAATGCCCTAGACACTTTTAAGTCAATCATTGCTGTTAATTTTTCCCGAAATGTCAAGTTTTGTCAGTATACATATTCTGTCTTTCATCTCCTAGTAATTACGTTGTCGTTAAAGAAGTAATCTACCAAATTTATTCGACATCCTCTATAAAACTTATCGACGTTGAAACTTCATCCCTTGCCAGATGTTTCAAACTTAAAAAACGGCATTTACAGATCTCTACTGATTTATTGACAGTTTGAAAACATTACTTTAAGTTACGATAAGCATTTTCGGCTCATTTTGTGTTTCTACCCTGTCATAAGTGCCCGTTTAAGTACCCATTTAAGATTATGGGGCTAAACCTAAAATGTACGGAATTTTATACTAAATAAATTCTTCATTCAAGACTTTACATCCAACATATACAGCCTAGATGGGCAGGACTTGCATCATGCCGATATTACCAATGAATGTTAGGTTGCTCATAATATTTTCTATTTTTATCTTTTAATAGCCCCATTGACATTTTAAAGGTAACGAAGACTTATAGTTTGTCTGTTGTTGCGTTGTGGACTATTTCAAAGCGTTAAAACTAGCCTAATTCCTGATCTGTGTCATTTGAAATAAAGGAAACTCCTATTTGTGACTGAGCACATTTGGCCTTATATAAAACTCTTGCTAGAGTTTTTCTTTTATTGCAGATACATACGAACGGCTAATTTATCGAATGCACGGCGGACTCGATGTAGATAAACGATGTCAAGCAATTTCTTAGATTCTTGTAATTTGCCTGTTGAACTCCCGGCCATGAGTTTTAAAGCAGTAGTCGAATACTTAAAGGTGATATTTGCCATACGTGCATGCAAACGTAAAATGAAGCCAGGAAGACGACGATTCGAAGTACCAAACACTTCCAGCTTCAAGGTATCAACGACATATATCAGGATTTCTTACTGCACAGATGTTACAGCATATACAATAAGCAAGTTTACAATTTTCTATGTAACTGACAAGGCAAGCAACAAAAAGTTTCACCGTGACAAAGATGGTCCTAAACCATGCAGGAAGCTTTTACATAAAAGCTCCCTGCTTAATTTAAACTTAGACAACTAAATAGGATTGTTTTTAGCAAGACAAAGTATTTCTTTAGAGAAGAGAAAGGTGAAAAGGTACCGAAAGAGGCATTTTTCTACAAAAGTAGTATCTGAACTTGGCCACCATTATCTTTTGTATCTGTTACTATATTCTCAAACACATGCGACGGTTAATTATATTATAAATTATAAAGCAATCATAAGGTTTGATGAAGGTTAGTGGAAAACAAGTTGGCAAAAGTAACTTTGATGGATTATGCCTTCAGGCTCCCGCACCACCCATCTACCCCTATATTTAATGGAAAGCTGACATCATATCGATTTGAAATATCCTGAGTATACTTTATATTTCAATAATTTAACCCTGCAAGTTTCCCTTGGTGACTTAAGTCCAGGAATAGTTTCTCCCTAAAAATATTGTGTAAATATTGTGATCGTTCTACCTTTCTTGAGGGCTTTACGTTTATAAACCTTCTTATAGCTCCATGTTTATTTAACAATGTATTTATCCGGGGAACGTTGTAAACTACTATCATTAGCGGTTGTCTATGGGGAATCATAAGGTCATTAAAAGGGTATGAAAAGTGGGAAAGTTGTGACGTTAAACCGGCTCCTTGAAGCCTCGTCTCGTACTTCCCACGATAGACAAAATTAAAATAAAAATAATCATTGTTCTTAAAGAAACAAAACTGCAACTCTTGTAACTCAAAAGGGTAGCACATCTGCTGTGAATTTTCAAAGAAAATCTTTACTTTTTAGACCATCTCATATAAGCCAACTCATGAAAATGTTCTATGAGGCCCCCTGAACCTTTATTGCATCCATTTCATCACCCTCACTTCGATACAGTGAGCAACCTTTAGTCTCACGTTTCCAAAAACAGCACAACTACCCGTTTTCACTCACGATGTTGCAAGTAGGAAGTTTAAGAATTAATTTCATTGCAATAAATGTGTCTGATGAGGGAGGAAGGGAGGTGGGGAGTTGGCTCACCGTACACTAGCTGAGTAATAGCACACTTGATCACAACTGTCGTTTGATACCGTTACCTCCAGAATGCAGTATAAAATACGCCCGTTTTTTAGTAGATGATTGTCAGAGACCTTATAGGCAATAATTCCTTCAAGGTTTCAAAGACCTGTTATTACCTGTGTTGTTCCTGCCTCGTTAACCATTTCTAACCATAGAAATCAATCAGCTTAACGGTTTCAAGCTGTATGATAAAAATGTACCTAATGACTGCTGAACGTACATCAAGAGATATTTACGGAAGTTTAAAATCGGATGTCGAAAACGACTAATGATTTGTTCTCTTTGACGCCTCTATCTCGCACAATCCAACCTAGTTCTGGCCTTATGTGGTCAGCACCACCTACATATGCGTATACGTTTATGTATGTATTTTCATAAACATAGATTTATATTTATGCACAAACATGAATATCAGTGTGTGAGATTCCGGTCCCATCCCATCCCAGTATACAACACAAATCAACTCCCGTGCATGCTGAGACACATCCATTCGTGGTTGAAACAGATCTCTAGTGTAGTGAAATCTCTATATTTTGTAGGGCAATTATTTCGACATTTACGACGTTCTGCATAATCTCCCATTCGGAAAGACGAACGTATGAAGTGTTGTAACAAATATGTAAATTATAGAGGCGTATTCTGTCATCTGTAACGTATAGCCTATATGTTGAATTTTCTCCCGCACTGTTACAGCACCCATGGTTGATACAGACCTTACAAAAATGGATTTAGATTGCAATTTCCGGCAATCTATACGTCAAATTATCCGTTGTATTGGGGCTGAAGGCTGCCTTGGTCCCGTTAGGCAACTCTTTATAGAATTATGTAACCCTCCGTAAAAATTCGAATCCCTAGCTGAACAAGACGAACTTGAAAATTTGTAGAGAGAGAGCCAGACTGAGCACATCACCATAGAAAACAACAAGCAACAAAATCATGCAAGCAAAGAAAGGTACTCGGTAAAAATGAGGTACAATGTCTGACTTGACTGCTTGATCTTGGCCAAATTGACAATACAGTTGTCCAGAGGGTTTTGGCTTCAGAACCCATCCAGTTGGACTTTCAGCACGCACGCCCCAATAATCAGGTCCTAGCTACGTCTCCGTGTTACTATAGTACACTACACCTTTCTGATACTGCCTTCGTCAGACCTTTCGATTGAGGGGAATGGGTCGCACTGGAGTCACAACAGTCTGCTGAGAAACACAACATGTAAAACTGAGAGTCGCTGGTGGTGTTGTGGTGACACTAGGCGATCCCTGAAGGCTTTGGTGTCCAGGAGTCCACCGTAGGGACACTGGCAGGGTCCAAGGACCGCCCGGTGGGGTCCAGGGGATGAAGCCCTGGAGGATCCGGGGTATTTACAAACTTCTGACCATTAGAATTAAGCAATTAACTATCCTCAAATGGCACTGAACTTGCATTTAGCAGACCATTAAAGTAGACGTCACAATCTGACCAATTTTGATAGTCAAATCGCACTAACGATTTAATGCTTCCGAGAGTGAGTGGAAACGACGGAACAAGTTAAGGGTTGCATTGGTCTTTAGAACGATATTTCCATCCCTGCCGCCTAATAGGAATACATGTTGAGACACCTACCTTCCAGTTATGGCACTTAAAGGAAAACCTCATCAAGGTCTAACCCTCTCAAATACTTCGGAGCTTCCCTTCAACACAAGTACTTAGTGTATAATAGATGTGGAATTCAACTTCATGAGTAAGATCTATGGGATTTAGAAGTTTATAAACTTTGTCCATTACACCATTGCTCATGAAAAACATGTTCTCAATATTTTTTGCAGCTTTTCTTTAAATTTGCTCTTGTCGAAATTATTTTGGAGACGTTTGAACTGTGACACTGGCTCACTTTCTTGGGAATCTCATGAATAGAGCACTGTAGGTAAAGAAAGTGTTATCATATTGAAATGTGGTATGGTAGGTTTCTTAATCCTGCAACCACGCATTCTGCAAGGTGCAACTTCGTTCATTTTTCATAAAGTTTGTTTGAAGATAAAGTATTAGGCTCTGACTGGTTTACTAACCAAATAAAAACAAATATCTCTACTCAAGACCAACCAGGCTGCTTTCTAAGAGCTAAGCAGAACGCTGGCACGTGACGAAAAACAAAGCGCGAAATTCCCGCAAGCAATTTTTATGCTTTCGGGATTGGTGAGAAAAGTGAGGGAATCGCGCATTCACGCTGCTTAATGCGAACACTGGTCAACTCACATTTAGATCATATAATCTGATTTACGACGGCGGATCCGAGGCCTTGTGGGAAAATTTGGAAAAAAAAGGTTTTTGCGTGTGATTTTTTAGATTTTAAGAGCTTTAAAAATGATTACCATGACAAATACAATTACTGCATTTTCTTCAGCAATAAATGAGTTGCTAGAGTGCCCTCTGAGACCACGAAATCCTAGCATTTTCATGCTAGTACTTTAAATTCCTTATGATCCCTAGTGCTGTGCTGGGCTCCGTCAGTCGGCGAGAATTCATGAAAACAAAATTCCCCTTGCAAAGTTTAAGGCACAACTATTTAAGCCTTTTCCATACTTGTAGTGCCAGTGACACGCAAATCGAGTAAGTATTTTTTAAAAAAATATTACTCTGTCATGCAACATCCAACAGACTTTATTTAACCACCACAAGAAAGCCAACAAAAAGATTTATCGGATACCACCTTTTTTTGGGGGGGGGTTGTAGTCTGATATTTCGCCCCAAATATCACAAAGTGATTGTTTACATCAAAAAATCGTCCAAAAACTCAAAACATGGTCAAAATGATGTAATTTTGGTCAAAAAATCATTTCAGGCACTTAGAAAACCCCCACTCTTCTCATTTTTTTTCTGAATGCCTTGGAACCTAAACAAATACTCTGAGAGATGAATAAGTGACCTGGTGATTCAAAAATAGCCTCATTTTGGTCAAAAATCAACATTTCAGGGCCAAAATATAGGGCCCATCATCCAAAACCATAAGTCAACAACG
>WURT03653113.1:0-18863 GCA_009936505.3 Holothuria glaberrima
CCTTTGAAGAAAAAATGAAATTGGAAGGTGTCTAAATGGCAAATGGTGCCATATTTGGGCGAAATTTAGCTTTTAAAATGTAGTATCAATTCGTAAACACAGTTTTAGTTTTCATCGTTTTTGGAAAAGTTGAGGGGGGACTTTGAAGTGAGGGGACGCGTCCCCCCCCCCATGATCCACGCCCATGCACACACGTCATCTCATTGATTCCTGGGCCGTTAAACCACATCTAACTAACTCACTGATTCCTCTGCCCATGGCAAAGAATCTAACCAGCTGACATCCCTGGTAAGATGTAAATTACAACTTCAAAAGAAAAGTTACCTGCGTAATTACCTGATATATTTCTAGATAGGTTATAAGGTATGGTTCGTTTTTTTTTTAACCTTCGAAATTTGAACTCGTTTGGGAAGTACAGGTCGTTTTGTCAGCTGCGTAGGCAGTTCGCGATTGTGCAAATATAATACGCTCGGCCAGTGTCGTTCAATGCAGATTTTTTCAGCTGTTCAGTGGTACCTATTACGCACGTCAAAACAGCAATGCTACAGTCGAAGCTGTGGACTTCCGATTACCTAGGAGACACTGTAGACTTGCCCCAAGTCTCTCGCGATGTTCCTTTTCCAGCTGAAAGGATTCCTGTGGTTCTCTACTCTTTCACTGTTCCTTCTCATAATGACACCCTCTCAGGCCTCTCCGACTGCATCGCTGCAGGCACAACTTCTCACATCCCCCGCTTTCTACACCGAATCACTGTGCTACCCATATCAAAAACACGCAGCGAACAGGGCTTGCCCGCAACAATTTCTCACACTCCCGCTTTCTACACCGAATCATTGTATTGTCGTTATACACTGCTACATATATCGACCAACAGATTACGAGAGGGTTCCCGCGAGAGACATATCTTTTGGACTTGTGGGAGTCAAATTCTAGCCAGCGCTATTCTAATATGAGTATTCACCATTCTATAGCCAATGAAGAGTTTCCAGTATGTAAACAACTCAACGCGCAAAAGTGAACTGCAGCGTTCGTAGCAAGGGATATGAGTATTTATCTATGAATATCCAGTAAATGACATACAATCCCCAAGCTGATTGGATGATAAAGGTCAATTATCTTTAAATGTATTCATCCATACTTTTGGATGAATAAACTTAACAGAACCAAAAGATACAAGTCTCTCATGACAAGCCGCTCGATTGAACAGTCCGCTCCTGTCACAGTACGTTACGTGCGTGTGGGAGGACAAGAACCATTTGAAACAAGTGCTATCTCCTAGCGCTAGCGCGTGTTGCAAGGGACAACAGGAAGTAGGCTGAGATTGGTAAGATGGAGTCACTGTGAGAGAAGGAACAGGCAAAGAATGAAAGGTGGAAGAGGAAATAACGTGAGAGACTTGGGGTAAGTCTAGGAGACACTGCTGTAATCAGTTCATTGTCCTTCTCTTATTTCAGATAGAATTTTAAATTAAAGCCATGAGTGAATTTTATTTTATTTGAAAGTTTATTTTCAATATTGATTTATTGATGAACCATCAGCCACAGAGGTATTATATTAAGCATGGATTACATTAGAATTTCCAGGAGGTACATGCATCAATAACAGTTTTTCACTTTGAAATACTTCAATATCTGTCACACTGTCACTCACTAACTGACATGCAACAATTCACATCCAAAAACGGTGTTTGAACCTACAAAATCGTTTTAAACTGTCATACACGTACAACACAATTAAGGGATCAGAACTTTTCATTCATTGTGAAGTTACCATGTAACTAAACTTAACTTTGTATAAATATACAAAACGGCCTGAAAAACTACCGAGGAACTATTGCATGTAACCAAATACAACTTACAGGATGAAGGCTTAGTCAAGGGGATATTCATGAATATACATGTTAATGGTATTCTATTCTGCAGAACATTCTGTCACACATTTTTACCACAATCAATAAGTAAAATTCATTCTTCTGATTTTTAATGTGTGTGAACGGTAAAATGTCATGCGTCCAAGAACAACTTCATTTATTTTTTTTACTGTTGTGAGTATGAATACGGAAGCATGCCACTTTAGTAAGTAGGGTCCAAGGGTGATTACGCCTCTTTTCATGTGAACGAGTACGTAATTTTGCATCAGTAGAAGCAGGGAGGTGTTAGGACACCCAACACCTCCCTGGTAGAAGTAGCAATGACTTATTTTCAAAATATGTGACTCGAAATACAAATTCATTCTCACAAATACGTGTACAAGTAAGTACACCAAAGAGTAAGTGTGAGTAAGCACTAACTTCATGTCTGTCATCTTGCACTTCACTGTCGGGGAAATGTAATTGGCCGCTTCGATACTATCATTTCATATCACTGGGTAGAGGCCCAGTATAAGTGACATTGTTTCATAGGCCCTAGGAAGGGGAAGCACAGGGCTGAAACTAAACACTGCACTTCAACACTACATGAGCAAAGCATTGCAGACCCCTGTTTTTTCATAGGCCCCCACATTGCAATCCCTATGGCACACTGCCTAATGTACATGCCAAGTAGCCCAAGCAGTGGGATTTTACTTCAGGACGAGTGAAGGCCGTTTTTGAAATTTTCGTGGAAATCATGAAAAATGAAAAATAATGCTCCGTTAAGGGTCAAGATTTGGGTTTGGTAAAAAAAAAATGTAGTTTTGGTAAAAAAAAATGTAGTTGGCCCGTTTCGTCCTGGGAAGACTGAAAACACAACAATTTATAAACATTTAAGAAAGGGAGAATGCTGACAAAGTGCATCACTGCTTGTTTAACCGGGGAAGCCACCGAAATTGTAAGATTACTTCCGCTGTACGGCAAAAAGCTGTTTTGACTGAGGTCTCTCCGTAGAAACAGTGAGCATTTAAGTTCAGAACTTTAAAGCCATTCTATCCGTTTTTCGAGAGATAAAGAGTAATCTTCACAACAGGGATACGTCATGGTGCCTTATGTGCTTCGTTTTATACGCCAAACTTGAAAACTTGTAGTTTCTCCGCCAATAACTAGGGCAAAAGCATCGACGTGATATTTTTATTGCGCGCCATTGCTTTGTTGCCGTACAGAGAGCCAAATTAATGGCTTCAGCCCAGATCGCAAGACGTCATTCTCCTTTACTTTTCTTTCTATGCAGCAATGTTACTTCCTCTTCCTACAAGAATGTTCAAATGCGTAAAATGTTCTTTGTGTGCGATAAAAAAGCAACCACATTTCCTTTTTTCTTAAACTGCACCTCAAAGGTTAATCAGTATTGCATGTTTCGACTATAAATCAATTAAGCAAAGAATAACATTGTAAACAAATGTTTCAAAAAAGTACTTCAAACAAAACACAGTGAAAAGTAGTTCACAACCTCCTTAAATACTACTATACTGTCCTGTCACATGCAGATATCCACTTACACACTACCTTCAGGATTTAAGTTCCCTTGCCCAACCTTATTTATGCCTTGTGACACAGTAAATGAAATATTGAACATCTGATGTGTCATACAGACACCAATATGGCTGACTATCTTGGTCTCACTTTTTTTTAAACAGTCTCCTTTTACCCTGTGATGTTGACAGATGATACTAGTGACATCAATTCTTACTAACTTCGGTTATTGATCATGTGACCATGCTGACAAGTATTCTGTTACTTAATCAAACCCTCGCTTCACTTTGTATAGACAAGTCACATGACCACTGGCAGATTTCTCTTGTCTCAAGGTTATATTGAGAGGAACTCAGAGGGGTAATATGTGACTCCTTTTAAACAGTTAAACGATTTATTGTAAAAAGTTGACAGATCTATGTTAAAAAAAGGGTTTAGGCTTAAATATCGTTTGGATATGATTAAAGGGTACTTAACTTACTGTAAGTATTCTGATGAAATTTGCATTCAATCCTCCTGTGTGGTTTAAGAGAGATAAAAAGATGGAAGTCGCCAAATTTCACAATCAAAACAAACTTTAAAGGGAGCATGGGTGACATCGTAGCCCTTACATTTATCAACACATTCTGGTTTTGCTTTCAAACTTTACAACTAATTTTCCCCCCTGTTGTCTCATGTTTTCCAAAAATGAATGCATAAAAGGAAAGCGAAGTTTTCCAACCTTCACACTCCTCACTGAAAAACACATATCCCTTTAAATTTCAAGGATCAAGGTCAGTGTTCGCATTTGTGAAATATTTTGGTGTAGCAAAAAGTGCTACACAAAAATGACTCTGTAAAGCACTTTTTCATTTTGTTGTAGCAATTTTGCCTTACAATGAAATTCATTAGTTTGCAACTGTTAGTGTGCATTACATGATAACATACTGACTGTACATCCTACACAAACACACACACACACATATAACACACACAGGCTAGATTAGACATACAGATCATGTGTTTGCGAAAAAACTGCATGGAGCTTTTGAAGATCCCGTTCTGTGTGATTGATAGGGAAATACATATGGGATTTGTAGATGGTGGTTTGGTTTTTTTACCTCCAAGAATAACTGCTGAAAATGTGTCCAATCCCGACAAAGCCTTGATGTGTGTGTGTGCTTCATTCTACTTTATTTTTTTACAATTTTGCTAATGCAGTGCATCACATTCAGATGCATTTTGAGAAGTACATCGCATGTGCAAGAAAGTGTGTCACATTTTGCGATGTGATACCAGCTATTTTGAACGCTATTCAAGATCCAAACTAGGGTTGGGCAGTAAATCAGTATTAGCAAATACCAGTACCAGCAGTGCTGGTAATGAAAATACTGAAGATATTTGTGTGCTAACTATTACCAGTGCTTGATTAAACTACTAGTACTTCTTTTTTTTAATTCCAGACGAATATAACTTTACCATTTGTTTTATGTCACGATGTACGTGCCATGATTTAAATACTTCACACAAACATCCCAACCCTGAATGTGAAATCAACTTTCCGTCTTCCGTATCAACTACGATGGTACAGGGAGTCCAGCTCTATTCCAGCAGCGTGTCCGCTGGTCATCATTTTTTGTGTCAAACTCGAGCCCTTCCTGTCTTTGGATACTGTGTTTGATGTTCACACCAAATACAGTCACAATGTTTCCAGCCATGAGTTGCAAGTGGTACTTTTCACAATACTGGTTCTAGGAAACCAGTGGTACCAGAACCAAATTCCACTGTACCACCCATCCCTACTCCAAACAGTAGATTGAAAATCACAGTAAATAAGGCATTGCCTATGAATTCCACGAGATTGCATCCCTCCTCCTTGCTTCAAGTCCATTTTAGATTACAAATGCTGAAACTTCCTTTGCTACTTTCGTGAAAACACCACATGTTGAATGAAATTTCACAAGAATGCTTACATGTTAACTAGTTCCTCTTTCAAAATACTATATGTTTGCTTAAACCCTTCTCTTAATATTTCATGAATGTCTAGAGTGCCATTTTACAATTATACTTGACACTGCAGAAAGTAAAGACACTGATCATGTAACCTTTTGTCCACTTTTCTAGAGACATTTCTTTAACACTGGAAAATGACTGACACAGAATACTAAAGCAGTAACCACAGCAAAAAATATGAATAATAAATTTTTTGATTGATATTAATTTTTTTTTTTTGTTGTGAGCATAGTTATCTGACAGTACCCTCAGAAAACCCACACAAGTAACCATTAACATATTAGCATACACAAAGGTTTCATTTAGGCCTCTGCCACACTAACAGTGCAACTTCATACATGTTAATGTGACGATTTAGTAAAATTGCTCATTTTAATTTTTTTTTTTCTGACATCACATCTGAAACGGCAATTCAGATGGAATACTAGCTTCACTGTAGGCTACACTTTTAGTAAAAACATTTGTTTCCTTCACAACCACCTGTGGACTAAATGCACATGACATTGACAAATTAATGCACGGTGTATCAAACCCATCTTTCCATATATTTGTCAGGGCTAAATGCCTTTCAAGAACAACAGACTTGTGAAAATTTTGCAGTTGGAATTAAAGAAGATAGTCTTACTTTAAACCACCTTCATGTGGACTCTTCAAGCTAAGGATGTACGAAAGTAGTAAAAAAATATCTACATTCACCAGATGTACACCCACACAGCACCATGAATGGTCTTTTTACAAGAGTCCATCTGAAATGCACACTTTAGAAAAACAGTCACATTTAAATTGGCTTAAGTACCTGTCTACATAACAAGTACTTCATCAGGCTGCACAATGTAATGCTGTTTACTTTTCAAGTCCACATACACGACCAAATGATACTACAAGACAGCAGCAATGACATTTTCACATCTCCTTTGTCATAGCTGTCATGAGGCATGCAGTCTTCACTTGACCTCATTTTGCTGGATCTGGATGCTACGTATCGGTGGGGGCAGACAATTTTTTAAACTGAACTCAAAAAGGATGGTTATGATTTGGATCCGCCAGCCTGCTGTTGTGACATCTGTGACTGGATTTTTATACTCATAACTTCTGTAATCACTGCAGAGTGAAAAAAAAAGGATATGGGGAGCTAAAAATATTGGGCAGTAAAACTAAAAAAGTCTGTTTCACTGACATAACGACCTTCATAAACTTGCCTTGAAAAACATTAAGTTGCTCTTATATCCATGAAACCTTTTTCTAATCCCTTTTTCAAAATGTATCTCTAGGTGTAATGAAAGAAATGTGTATCATCATACTGTACACACAGCAGGAATGGCATATTAAATCAATTTTCTTGAAAGGATACTAAATCAAAGATTAAATGCTTCCAAGGAACATAAAAAAAAAAAAAAAATGTTTGAAACAGTAGTGTACAGTAGCTTAAGCTGGGACTGGGGGCCATATAGGAGGCAGTGAGCTCCAATTTTGGGAATAGAATCTCTTAGTTTTAGAAGTCTACAAAATTGTTTCTCATATTATACAAATAATGAATGTTTATGAGTGCAATTGTATGAATAATTTCATGAGTTGAAAGACTGAAAGTTCTATTCAACGAGGCAAAGCCGAGTTGAATAGAACGTTCAACCTTTCAACGAATGAAATTATTCATACTATTGCACGAATGGAAAACATTCATTATTTGTTTTATATAACACCTAACTTCCTTAAATCATAGATTTTGGTCAAAATTTGATTGTACGGCTGACGTCACCGCCGTGCGTTAGTATATACTAACCCACAGGTGTGAAATAGTACGAAACAACCCATGGCATGTGACCACCAATCCTCCAATCAGATGTAGAGAAATTAACAAGGTGTTATATAATATTGGTTATTGCACTTTCCCTCTCCATGGTATTGGGGTTTTTTTTATACTGTATACAGCTTTTGTACATTTGAAGCCTTGCATGAAATTGAGGGGAGGTGGAGCATCCTTCCTCTATCCAAGAAGAAATATTGCAGAATCATAACGACAAAGCTTTCTTGCACAAAGTTAACAATGCTTATTTAAGAGAACTGACTACCTTTATTATATACAGTACAACTATAGCGATGTAAAGAGGGCTTAAAGTTGCATTGTGAAAGGACAAGTACTGTACTGTGTTTGTCATGTTATACTGTAAACATGGTAAATTGGTAACAGAGAAGCTACACTCATAATTTTTAATAGAACTGTATTACTGCAATACAGAAAATAAATACCACATCAAAATTTTAGTCTTTGAAAAAAGGAAAAATGCTTTGTGTGTACACTGTACAGCTGAGCATTTTCTTTACAGCTGTACAGACAAAATTTTCTTTCACTCCATTCCAGAGTATCCCTGTTACAACATGTTACAAATGCAATATCATAGGGCTTATGTCACCGACTAAACCTTCTGTATTACAACAGGCTGTCACTTCAAGGAACTTTTGAAGTGTTACAGTTTTTATGGCCACTTGCATCATAATTCAGAATACATCAGATTTGTAAAATGTTCAATGAAATACTGACAAAATTTAGTAATAAAAAGCAAGTCTCCATGAAAATTTAAACAGAAAAAAAAAAAAAAAAGAAACAGAGTATGAGGTGAAAACTGTAAACCATGTAACTTTTATGCAAAAGTACTTCAAGGCCGACTCAAAGAAGCTCCTAATCAAGTCTAGAATTAGAGGAATCACAAGCTTCCCTTTCATTAACTTAATCTGGTACAGGTATAACTACGTCAATATTTTTATTTCACCCTTGCCTTCGATGGATGTATCCTCATACATATGCAATGGACAAAAGGGGACATACAATATTTAATTTATCTCAAATTAGACAACAATGCTGTCTAAAATGTTAGAACTATCCAAAAGGTAAATAATGAAATTAGTAGCAATACTGGAGATAAGACATACCTATGAATCAACATAACATACTGTATGTTGAGAAAGAATACATGCATCATTAACAATTCCCTCATTCTACATTTTTTTCTATTTTTCCAGTCACCAAGGAAACCACACCTAAAGCTTTTGGTTTACAGTATAGGATCTCACCCTAAAACAAATACATTGCTATAGTAGACCTATCCAACACTGTTAATATGCTAGGCAACATGCTAGAAGGTAACAGCCTCCATTGTGAATCTTCGGTAGACCTGCCCTAAGATTTGAACCAAGTTATTCCAGCTGTAAAACCCTGCCGACTGGGCCTACCAGTTAAAAATGATAAGTGGACTAAACAGAACCATAAATATCTAGTACATTGACAACAATGGCCCATTATAAATACATACCTTGCCTCATTTTAGATTTCTCTATGAGTAAAGGTTGAACTCTTTCCATTTGTTTTGTGACAAAGTCTACCTTCCTTTGAAAATATTTCTTAGCTTCGGGTAGTGTCTGTATTAAAGAGAAGCAACTTATTGTTAGCTTAGCTTGAAGGACCCAGCAAAAACTTAAATACATACTTTACCATCCAACTTTTCCTACCTCTACCTAACAGTGCCTTTAAGAGGCGAATTCTTGTTAAAACCTACCAAAAATGTTTTCATCAGTATACACCAATTAAATAGCTGACAAAAAATCAGCCTTTATTTTCTTCTATGCTACCTCATAGAGGGACAATTACCTCATCTCAGACAGTAAAAATTTTTTGTCCCAGGCTTACTTCTAGTCCTTTTATCAGTTTGTAAACCACACCTTCCACACAAAGCTACAGAAGCTTACACTGTTTTGAGTTCCCTTGTTTGGGTCAAATAGAGTTCTATTCTTTCTACACTGGGTTTATATTGCTCAAGGCCATATTCAGCAAAGTACCCACTACTGTGTGACCCTTCCAAACAAAGCTACAGTAGTCTTGACTGGGTTTTTATTGCTCAAGGCCATATTCAGCAAAGTACCCACTACTGTGTGGCCTTCTCACACACAAAGCTACAGTAGCCTACACTGAGTTTACATTACCCAAGGCTATATTCTCTGAAGTACTCACTACTGTTTGACCTCCTCCCACACAAATCTACACTAGCCTACTGTGCACTGGGTTTATATTGCTCAAGGCGATATTCTGTTAAGAACACACTACTGTGTGACTTATCTGCTATGCAATCAACTACACAACATGACATTTCACTGATCTGTATAATTCACCACAGAGCAATCAAAAAGAAGCTACTGTTTCAAGTTATGACAACCAATTGTGAAAAGAGATACCCAAGGGATTCAAGTATGTTTGGGATGATGCAACAACCCCTTTAAGACCTTTTAAAGCATCAAATGTCAAGAAATCTCAAGGGCAGTCATGTTCTAATAGTAATTGATTTAATTTGCCACACTTCCAATAAAAAGTTGATCATCTTACAGTACATCATAAATTCTACTTCACACCCACAGAATGAATAAAACAGAAGGCAAATATGCAATCTGTGAAGTGCAAAAAGGCACTCACATGATCTTACATAATGTTATCATCCATTTTTATATGCTACCTTCATTTTACGGACAGTGGCACTGTTGACTTGCCATGTGGGAGGTATTGCAAAGTAGCTATCGTATGCCCACTTGCAAAATGTCAAATCAGACACACTGCAGACTATTAACAAAATCCTGATAGTGTGTAACACTCAGCATCACTCTTTGCATAATTACTGAGTTTACTCAAAGTACTGCATTAAGGAAGTGAGTCTTACAGTACTTTGAAGAGGAACACTTGACAAACAAAAGATTTATCAGATCTTTTACTTGGGGATTTTCAACAGTTACGTAAAAAAAAATTTTATGCTTTAAATTTCCTACGTTTTTAGGATTAACACCTACTGTAAGTGACCGAGTTATCAACGTCATTCATATGCTTGAAAAAAAAAAAATCCTATCCATCCTACTTTGAGATATATTTTGCTCAAGGAGCTCACAGGGTTGTATTCATTACTTTGATAAGCACTTTCACCTGGAAGCATTATGCTTAAATAATATTCCAGCTCATACAGTACAATGAAATGATTATAAAAGTGTAAATCCACTTTTGATAAACATCCTTTACACTGCAACAAGGAACATGTGTGATACAGTACATAGCATCCTCTTGCATACATGTTTTGTGTCCAAGGCAACATGTCACAATGTTTACTGCAAGCCATGCACATGTAAATTCATCATACACATTTTTTGTTTCAGTGGTCCCAAATTACCATTTTACATTTATAAACCTGTAGAGTACATTAACAAACGGGAGTCTGTAACCCATTAGCACTCCATGTTTAGACTTGGCTATTTCATGCCACACACTGTACTACTAATGGAAGAAAGTGGTTGAAACATACACACACTCACTGTTCTCCACAGATTATCAAGAGAGGGCGGCCAAGCGCGAAGTGCGTAGGTGATCATGAATAATATTGATTCCCACACAAATGTATGATTATTCCCTGCCAAAAAGGAAAGAATGTAAATTTTTGCTTCCAGTATGATGGCAGGATACTTTAAGGGGGTGGTCGCTATTTCAGGGGGAGGCAATTTTCACTCGGAGGCAGGCTGGCCCTTAAAACCCCTCGTGGAGGACACTGACAGTACACAAGTACACTATCATATTTTCACCAACCAAAGAGACCATACAGTACCTCAGGCATAAAGCGAAGAAGAGTGCTCCTATGTACTGTACATGAGTTATGTTACCTTTCTTACAATGGCCTGTGCTACTGACATCCATGAACTACTCTCAGTAACTTACAGCTTCTTGTATCAATGCAACCTACTCCAATATCTAGTAATACACAGTTGACACCTTACCTTTTCAGCATAATAACCTGTACCTATATCTATGAGTACATTATCCACATCTTTTAGTTGTCCAGGGACATACAACTGCAGTTTGAAGGTTAAGAAACAACAAAGAAATATAAAAGAGGGGAATCATTTTTTACAAGTTTCCAGTGTTAGGTTTACTTCAATCTTCACAATGCATTTTGATGCAAACTTAAATGTATACACTGAGGTACTGTATGTTAAACTTGCTAACAGATATATCTCAGTGGTTATCAAACATGCAATATTTGAGTCTTTGAATTATAGTATTTACCTTGAAAGATATACTTCCAAGAGAATATGAAGGAATTTGTGACAGGTTCAACTGACATGTCATGAATGCAAATTTGAGCCTCCAAAAAATATTGCAGCCGGAGCCAGCCAACATGTAGAACTAATTTAACAAGCCTTTGAGTGCTTTGCTAAAATTTCATGATTGCATGGTGTGTCAAATGAGAACTACGTCACTTAAACATCCTACAAAATTGTATGGATTGTACAATACTTAAATTATTAAATGTTGTCATTTGGCAACACAAGTAAGTGAAATACAGTATTTTACATTACATTTTACATTACATTTCATGCAAAGTATGTTGACACATGTATTCCATATATATATATATATATACAAACAGATGTACAAGTTTTTTCGATGTAGTTCATAAAAAAGGATACCGAAGCTGTGAGCGGTACTAAAATTTCTTTTCCTGTAAAAGAAGAAAAAAAGAAATGCAATACAGTATACCTTTATCCAAATAGCAAAATTGGAATTATGGGATTGAATTTTGAAGGTGTCATTTTTGACTGCAGTAAAATGCAGCCCAAAATGCCATTGACAAAAATGAAACAAACCAAAATTCTATCCCACAATTCTTTGCAACTGCCATTCTGAAAAAGGTCGATGATTAAGTCTTGAACATTGAAGTTTGCTTTGTCAATTGGATACAATATGCAAATACATGAAATGTCATTTCATTGAAAGAAAAGAATCACATGTAACTTTACCATAGTACAGTAGTAAACATCATAAAAGGCAGGTGCAGTTTATACTACAGTAATCCTAATACTTTACACCACTTCAAAGCAATGCATCTTGAATGGAGGGGGGGGGGTATGGAGGTGGGGGTGGTATGCAGTCACTATGCTGGTACAAATTATGTTTACTCATTACTATTGCCAATTAATTATACTTTCTGTATTCTTCAAGTTCTTTTTCTAATGAATCCTGACTACCTCCAACTACTTCACATGACCATGATTATTCAAAGGTATGAAATGATAGAGTATTTATCCAATTTCACAAGAAAAACAAACTTCAGTTTTTGCAGAGTACACAGGTTCCTGTAAAACACTTTTAAACACAGTATGGCAGCTATGCCAAGACTTTTTCACTGCCAAACAAAAAAATTTTATGATTTCAGGCTTGAGTAGAGGAGTAGTCTTCTGTGTGTATGTCAACTGTAGCTGGTGTAATCGGAATAATGCTTAGAAAGATTTCCTGCACACCAAACTTGGAAATGCTGTAAAAATTAATTCAGCTTTTCTATACCTTTACTGTATTTATATACCGATTAAGTACAGTAGTTGCTCATTTTCTAATGCGGGTAGTGAGGAATTACCTATGGTTATTCACAAGCTTGAAGTCACATCCCCTAAAGCTTTCATTGCTGGGCTTGCAATTCCATCAACAACAGTTTAACATGGAAGGAACATGTTGCTTATGCAGAGAAACTTTTAAAGCCCATATTGCATTGCCGACTTATAAAGCTTAACTCTTTTAACGTTAGTCAAGAGATTTTTGCCACTTTCTTCATTTCTATTCTCGCGAGAGTATGGACTTATTGTCTCTTATACTGGGTGGGTAATGCTGATAAAACTATCACAAAAGTCCGTGATGACATTTGAAATTAAGCAGGTGGGTAGAATACTGAGGGAGGATTTCCCTTCTGTCAATACAGTCTACCGATAGGCATAGGAAGCTGTTCGAGACTGGTGGGGGGATGAACTTCGTTTCAGATCACCGTTTTGGGGGAGGGGAAATTTTTTTGATATTTGAGGGTCCTTAGATGCAATTTGGTGCATCATTTTAGACAAATGTTAAGGTAAATTACTGCAAATTTTTGACATTTCTTACAGAAGAGACAAATAAGGGGTTTTTGTCCTTGGATCTAAGGGGGCAGAAGCATTGTTCTGCCCCACCACAACTTTGACAGGGGGGTTAAGCCCTCCCCCCCGTCCCCGCTTCCTACATCTCTGAGTCCACCCACAGTAGTGTTCAATTACAGTCATTATGGAATGACCTTTCCCATCCTCTTCTTCCAGTTTTAGGTCATCTTATTTCCTTATCTTCTTATTTCATTGTCAGAATTCTTTGAACAGTGTTCTTGTCTCATATGAATTAACATTAAATTTGCTTTGGATTAATCATGTTATGTCTTTTGCCACCATTGTTCTTGTACATTCCATATTTGATCTTTAACTCCTTTTACCTCAGACATGTGATTTTCTTTTTTGGATTCAGTAAAGTTTATACTCTCTACCCTCAAGTAACTACATTAGCATGGCAATCAGGAGCACAAAAAGATGAACACACAGTACTAGATTGCAACACAGTAGTGTACTCCAGTCCATTTATGAATAGCTTTACCTTCATTCTCAGGAGTAAACTTTTCCATGCATTCCTTGGATTCTATAAACTTGCCCTGAGCGACCTTCAACTGTTGAAGGGAAGTCTGCATCACTTCAATTTCCTGAAAGATAAGGAAGACCTCATTTGAGAATCTTTTCAACAGGTACTTTCTTACGAAAGCCTATTAGTGCCATCTGTATAAATATTTTTAATCTGTATTTACAGATTAATAATCTGTTATTACAGATCAATAATCTGTAATTACAGATTATTAATCTGTCATTACAGATTGTTAATCTGTATTTACAGATTAAAAATATTAATATAGATGGCACTAATAGGCTTTTGAGCTTTCTAGACTACAGTATACTGTACAATACACACCATGTCAGGAGCCTGTACCCCTACCGAACCTTTACATTACCTGAACATTGTATAAAGTAAAGTACAAAGAGTCCTTCTAAGAAGGACAGTTCACCCCATACAAAGACATACTGTACACCACTTGCAAACAGAGAATATAATGTACATGAAAATCTGTTTGGTCTAGTTCAGGGACAAAAATGTACAGCAAGAACTACGGTATGCTTTACAGGTGATTTAAAGCCATCTACAGTAGGTAGTGTGCAGCTACTGCTGCAAGGGCTTATAGGGTACTTGGATTGACCAAGAGGAATTTTAATAGGTTTAGTAAAGAAATTATACTAAATTTGTATAAGCAGTTGGTAAGACCCCATCTGGACTATGCTGTGCAGGCTTTAAGTCCCTTCTATGAAAACGATATTTCTTTTAGAGCAAGTTCAGAGAAGAGCCACTCACCTTATACAGTACCTAAGGTGAGAGATCTTCCTTATCACCGTAGACTTAAATATCTTGGGCTAACCACCCTGGAGTTGAGGATTAGGGGGGGGGCATGCTCCAGGTTTACAAGTTTCTTTCTGAAAGGAATCCTTTGTTAGCTTGTAGTTATTCAAAGGTTCAAAGTAATTCTCAAGTTTGAGGCCATTGTAAGAAGCTAGTGAAGCCTTTCGCAAGGCTAGACATTAGGAAGTTCAGCTTCTCTCATAGAGTTTTCAATGAGTGGAATACTGTAGTCTGCCTGAGTAGGTCGTTAACTCCACATCAGTGCACTGCTTTAAGGGTAACATTGACATGTTTTTCCATGACTATGGTAGAATCTAATTGTTACTGGGCTCATTAGGTGATGGTTGTTTGCTTTTAGTATGGGGTTTTGGACAACAGGGCATCTTATGGGCTCCTACAGTAGCCCTCCTTTGCCCTTTAACCTGTTACACTTATAATATATTACATTCAACATAGTAGACCAGGACTAGGCCTTGAGACTTCTGTTTACTGTACTAAAGCTTGGAAGTGTAAGTCACATTTTGGGCCCAGGTTTTGTAGATTTCTGCAGAACCATGAGCTCCTCATCATTGACCTGTAGCCTAAAGTATTTCTTAGCCACAGACATCTCTGTTGCTGGTGCAACCAATGTTTAATCCTCCAGCATGCATTGAAATCCTGTATATCCAACTTGTCAATGAGAGGTTGAAAGTTTAAAAAGGGATCTTAAAAGACAGACACTCATCACCCCAAAATACATTTTTGGTTGGGGATATCAAAACTAAAAGTTGGTGACTCTATTGGCCTTAAGCAATAAAACCGGTTCTGTGACTGCACAAGGAGCTTTTATATAGTTATGGGAGGAGCTACAAGTAACTTGGTTGGGAGAAATGGAATTGTCTGAGATGAGAAGAATTGCCCTTCAAGATGTTTATATGACCTTGAAACATACAGCTTCCTTGCATAGCATGTTTTAATGAGAGGGCTTACAGTGATCACATTTTGGCACAAGATGCAGTGGCTTTTGAAAATATAAAGAAAAACAAAGATGGTTATTTGAGTAGTACAAGAACGACATCACTAATTACTAGCTACTGTTTTAAACTGAAGGAATAAGCTTCAAAATTTTACACAGTATCTCAGCTCAAGAATGTCCTTTGAATATGGGAGTTGAACCATTTTGATGCATTTTTCAAGCTTTGTAACATATATCAGGGCTTAATTTTAACCATCGTCTGGTCACCCATGATGACCAAAATTTGTGACAGACAACCAAAAAATGGTAGGATGGATGTCAATTGAACAACCAAATGCATGCCACAAGTTAACAGACTGCTTCTAGGGTAACTGCTAATTTCTTAGAGGTCTACTAAGTTTTCTTTTGGACAAACAAAAAAGGTATATAAGTTATCCGAAGGACAACATAAAAATTTTCTCAAAATCGGGGACTGTATAAGTTTGAAATTTCTTACTCTATGTACACTTTAAGCCCTGACAATATAAAGTTAATCGGTTAGTTGAATGTCAACTCTTGTAACTCCCACACTACACACTAAGGGATTCTCCTTGTCTTTACCAAAGATACTGCGTGAAATGCATCCAAGAACTGAATGGGGGTAAACTTTTTGGTTCCAGTATGATGAATGATCATTGTAAATTAGGCAACTTAATTTATTATTGTACTGCAAGGCACACCTGTGTTTTGTTGGCATGCAAAAGCCAACACCTCAATGTAACTTTGGCGGTGACTTTATAAGGAATATGCTCTGGCTCATTCTGTATTGATTTGTGTATACAGTATTTGCTTATGGGCTAGTGTCATGCCCAAGAGACAACAATAGTGAGTACATCACCCTTACTGTCTGTGGTACGCCAAGTTTGGTGCCATCAACACAATCAAGTTGACATAAAAGCACAGGTTCAAGATAAAATTTTTATTTCACTGAACTACATTCACATCAAATTTAAGCTTACATTACACTTATCCTGTATTCAAAACAGAACAGTCTAACTTGTGGTAATTTTTCCCATTTTCCTACTCATTTAAAGGAAAATCTTTATCTACAATGTTAGGTGTGCAAAATTCCATACATCCATGCTAAGGAAAGCTTTCAGCAATTAACCATACACACTATAGGCTACTGTAGTCCTTACTCACCCAGGCTATGAAGGCTTACAGGGTACATTTAAATTTAACCATTTAAGCCAAATCACAAAAGGGGCTTTAAAATGCGATAATATGATTCCTCTGACAATTTACAAGAATGCAGTGCTTCCGATCCTACTTACATACTCAAGTAACCTTCTTATGGTTTTAAAAAGACCGCTTTCATGGCAAATTTAGGCAAAATAATCCATACTTGTCGCTGTTAACTTTTAAATTTTGATCTCTCATTTAGATGTAACTTCTGAGCATGACCGGAAAAAGCAGACTGTTGACAAGGGTAACAAAAGTGCAATAGCCTGCACAAGTGTACTGCTGCACTGGTTTTCAGTTTATTGTTGAATGTACCATATACCGAAAAGAATGCTTACTTCCGTAGCGGTGTGTGCTGGTTGATACAATGACACTGCAAAGCAAACTGTGTCTGCTCTTTCTGTGCAATGCAAGGCGTACAGTGCACAGTACTCTATGCAAAACAAGGCATCCTGAAGTAGGCAAATTCTTGCCGTATTGCTTGACCTCCTTCCCAAAACAAGATCACGTGGAAGCTACCTTAAGGGAAGAACTGGGCATTGACTTTGCGTTATGAGCAGAGTTAATGAGCTAAAATTCACTACTTTTTGGGATTCTTTTAGGAGATACTTGAGTGTTAGGTAAATGTGATGCTATTGGGTACAACCGAAATTCCAACCATAAGGGCAGTTGGTGTTTTATGGCTATAGCCTCTCTCTAGAAGCCAAAACACTGAGAATTCATATATGTTCTTTCTTGGCCCAAAGCTATCAAGATTAATAAAAAAAAAGCAAAAGATTACAGTGCCTGGATGGAAAATAGGACAATTTTCTGACTCCTTTTTTCCCTCCGATGTGTTCTGCTAGGAAAGGACGATTGTACCAGTTAGCCTTGTACAAGTCATTTCCTATTTCATCACCATGATCTCACTATCGCAAAATATATTGAAGAAATAAGAAATGACTGGTATAAGGCTAACTGGGTCAATCGTCTTTTTATAGCAGAACACATCGGAGGGAAAAAGGGAATCAGAAATCATCTTACTTTCGATCTAGGCATTGATATCTTTTGCTAATCTTGATATATTTGAGCCAAGGAAGAACATATCGGAAGGATTCCCGATATGATTCCGATTTGAAGTAAATAGGCTATTATGAATTCTCAGGCTTTTGGCCAATAGCCACAACACTAACTGCCCCTATGGTTGGAATTTCTGTTGTGCCCTATAGCCTACTTGCCCTACTGCACAGGCAGTCCTAGCATTATATATAGTAAATACACTGTACTATATATAAAGATAAGAAGGTACGTAGGACACTTCTTAGGCAATTGGAACCAAATTGCCTAACTGAATCACAATTTTTATGCCTTACTTCTAGACGTTACGTCTTTTTAATACACACGCATATTCAAAACATGTTTTTCTATCAGTTGAGCAGTATGATGGTATTGAGGCAGCTACGTGACATAGCCATGTTGACTCTCGTAATAACATGGCTACGTCAGATAGCTACGTCATTACAAGGGGGCCGAACTATCCAACAGGAAAGGGGAAATTCCCTTTACCTAATGTAACATTTTCATCTTTGACGGTTGGCCACAACTTTGTGAAGTGGAGCTTTTCACCGAGAAATGTTTCTTTTTTTGATGACAATTTTGGCACGAATGAATCATCATACTGCTCAACTGTGATAGCAAAACATGTTTTGAACATTCATGTGTACTGAAAGTGGTAAAGTTAAGAATAAGGCGTAAAAATTGTGATTCAGTTAGGCAAGTTGGTGCTGACTGTTTAAGAAGTGTCCTTCCTTCTTATCTTTATATATATTACAGTGTATAGCCTAGTATATAATGTAGGACTACCTGTGTAGCCTACTGTAGATCATCTGTGTATATTTTCGTGAGAAAAGTAACTTGTTAAGGATGTGAGGAATGACGGGACCCGCCCATAACATAACATAACATAACATAACATAACAAGTTTAAGGGCAAAGGAGAGCAAAAGCCCCATGAGATGCCCTGTA
>WURT03653124.1:0-18863 GCA_009936505.3 Holothuria glaberrima
CATCCTATTTACTGGTGCTACTCTTTGGAACGGTCTCCCAAATACATTAAAAGTCTGTTTATCAACTAGTAGATTTTTTAAGTGTTTTAAGGATTATCTGCTTAACGCAGCCAAGAATTAACACTTAACCTGATAAGATGGTGTTATATGCTCAGTAGTATTGTATGAATTATTTGATGATTTTCTTCTTCTTATTCTCTTCTTTCTTCTTAAGTAATCCTAATTTCCCAACGCTTTTTTTCCTTTGTACCCCTATGTATATGGGGGTCTGCCTGTACCAGCTTGTAAGCTTTTTTTCAGACCTCCCCCACATTATAGTGTTTATGTAAATATTGTAACATGAGTATGTATATATTATAGAGGAAATCTTTCTCAATACAATACAATACAAATTCCACGACACGTATGAAACAACACCATTCACTGTTTTGATCAATGCGTCATCTAGTCCCCGAGGCGGACGTATTACCGCTACACTTTATCAAGGTGTATATTCACACTTGTTGTGGCGGCGATGGTTATAGATGTATTACTAGGACCGATGCTCAGCCTCCGACACATCAGTGAAAACAGTGTAATTTCGTCATTCGAAAGCAAATAACTGCCTTTTCTTGTCTAAGAAGATTCAAATCATATGATACCTGGTAGTCGAATCTGACTGCAGAACTTACAGAAGATTTATATTTTTTGGAAATTTCAAATCTCAGTCGGGTCATACGGGGGCACAAGGTTTTCCAGGGGACACGTGCCCCCCTCCCCCTTGGCGACGCCACTGGACCCTGCCAGGATCTGAACCCCTGACCTTCCGGCTGCAAGTCGGATGCTCTAACCACTTGACCATGTAGTCGGTCAGTAGGGATCATCTACTTAATATGGGCAAGCCACATGCTAAGTGTAACATCCCTCACAGTCCATCTTCTTGAGATATAGTGTTTATAAAGTTTTGACCGTTTTGGCCTCTGGTGACCCCAAATGACCTTTGACCTTCACCAAAAACATAAAGGATCATTGACATAGACAATCCACATGCTGAGTACACAGAGAACAAATAAATAAAATATGCTAAATATGAGATCCCTCACAGTTAACCTTCTTGAGATATGGAGATTACAAGGTTTTGACTGTTTGACCTCTGATGACCCCAGATGACCTTTGACCTCCACCAAAACAAGAGAGATTGACGATTCAATATGGACAATCCACATGATAAGTATACGATTCCTAATCCTTACCCTTCTTCAGATAAAGTGTTTAGAAGGTTTCACTTAAAACAATAAGGTTCACCTACAGTATTTGGCAATGTACATGCTAAATATGAACAATGCACAAGCCATGTATGCGATCCCTAGCAGTCATCCTCCATAAAATGTCATGTTACCACTACCGACTCCTAATGACATTTTACCTCCACCGGAGATGATAGGGATTATCAACTTCATATGAGCAATCCACATGTTAAGCATAAGAACCCTCGCGCTTAGCCTTCTTGAGATATTGTGTTTACAAGGTTTTGACCTTTTGACGTCTGGTGACCCTAAATGATCCTTGACCTGAACCAAAAGCAATAGGATCATCTACTCGATATGGGCAATTTACATGCCAAGTATGAGATCCCTCACAGCTATCTTTCTTGAGTTATAGTGTTTCAAGGTCTGACCGTTTGACCTCTGGTGACCCCAAATGAACTTTGACGTTTACTACAACAATAGGGATAATCTACCTAAAATGGACAGTTCGCATGCTAAGTATTAGAATCTTCCATTTACCTTTCATGAGATAATAGTGTTTACGAGGTGTAAATCGTATCACCAGTGAATTTCTACCACTTGCGTATGCTATAGCATATTAAGCTCATCACAATGTTTTGCTTTGCAAGGGAAATCCCCGGAATTACACATTCTGGTCATCTGTACTACAGTAGGCATACATCGTTGTAGAAGCCGACCTATTTTAATGGGATGTACATAGCTTCACTTATAAAGCTGACACAGCACCGAGTCTGCTGATGACATCATAGCTTGGGGTGGTCATTACGATTTCCCATTCCTTGCTGCATATTATATCTTTCACCATACTGGTCTCATTGTGGAAGGTACATCTGAAAAGGCAAATGAAAGATCGTGTCAGTAAATTTTTATATGGTGGTGCTGTTTTTGATGTTCAACTCGCTACAAAATTATAAGATAGGGTAACAAAAAGGTTGAAACAGAGAGAAATGGTCCCAGTCGTGAAAAGGTACCCTCGAGCATTTTTTTCAGTCCCGTCGAGCATTATTTTTTCAGTCCCGTAGAGGAGTCGTCGTCGGGAATTATTTTCAGTTCCGTCGGGGTCTCTTGGTGAGTACGAGTACATATGTTATCCTTAATGATGATTTTTTTTCTACAAATCTGAAAGGCATTCCGCGACCCAACAAAAAAATGGGTTGTGAATATTACCCAACAAAAAAAAAAAAAAAAAAAAAAAAAAACATGGGTTGTGAATATTACCGCGAGGCAATGACCCTGCCAAGGCTTTAGGTTTGTACACACACACCCCTTTTGTGGAGATATAGATTACCCCTGATATAAGGTTTTCCATGTTCCTTTCAAAATTGTTTTTTCCTGTGCACAGAGTAACAAAATATAAACTTATTCATAAATCTAAAAAAATAAAGTCAAAGCTTGATATACAATCATTTATGGTTACAATCAGAACTAAGAAAATCATTTCTATTTGAATCTGTGTAGGATGTAGTTTCATCATTAGAGGAAATGCCCATTAGCTAGATTTGAGAAAAACTCCAACCACAACAAATCCTCTGAGCAAATTAACTGTGCAGCTCAACTTCATGGCAGGCATGAACCTTATCTTGATTCCTGAGAACTTGTATTGTTGAAAGCCACTCATGCATGACGCACTCAAAAGCTGTGCTGGGCCTGAATGGGAGAACCTCCCCAACAGTTTTGAGGAAGAAACCACAGAGCAAACAAATCAATAAGTTGGCCAATATGCTTCTTCCCCGAGTTGCCATTACCAAATAGGGTTAGTCAAGGTAATGGGAGATCCCTGTCATGATTTATTTTATAACATGTGTGGTCAGGAGGACGTATACGAGTTTCAAATATATAGCATGACCATACAGAGATCTCTCCTTGTAATAAGCGTCATGAGCGTCATGCCATCTTACTTTGTTTTTCCCAGAGACAATGTATAAAGCATACCTACATCACAAATATGATTAATATTCCTTGATCGCACACTTACGACAACGAAAGTGACTGAGTCTTCCCGTATGTCATGTAAGTGAACAGCACAAAAACTATAATCGCAGTGATAATTACCAAATGATGCAACTTAGAAACATTAAGACTCATCTACTCTCGCGTAGCTTTCTCTCATATTTACGGTCTTTCAAAAAAAAAAGGAGAAGAAAACTTTCAAGAACTGGTGTATAGTTGCTAAAAAGAGTGTCTATTTAAGTAAGACTAATGAAATCAAAGCAGCCACGTTAAAATACTGGTAATATCTATATTTATTCAATAGTTGCCCAAAACAGTCTAATATATATACCGGTCTTCGTCTGTGGTATTTTCTTTTGAATTGTTCCACCTGTTGAAGAATAATCAAATATGGTATTAATGTTTGTTAGTTTCATCTTTAACAGACACATCGTGCTGTATAATGAATGTACTTAAGGCATCATGAACAATACTTGGTAGTGGGTTCAATGTTAAAGTTATAATTTTTTTCCTGAACTTGTGATGCTGCCCCCAGCAAAAATATAAATATAAAGTAATATTCATTTACGGGAGGTTTATTTCAGTTTCAATAGCAATGTCATCTGGATCGGTATTAAATCAATTCAACCTCCTGGTAGAATATTAGTGGTGTAAACAGGAAGGGATTGCATGGTCGGTCATGGCAGAGGCTGCCGGACGCTTTTAAAAAAAATGTGAGCCAAATTGACACGTTTTGCTTGCTCGGCGATTGGGAAGCGCAAAGACCGTTATTGGTGGTGACAAGCTCCCACCGTATAGCTCCTGGTGGCGCACAAGTTAAAGCCCTTATGGAGTGGGGGAGGGGGACCCCTGAAGATCATGCTGCTCAAAGTTTCATATGATTCAGGAAAACTGTTTCAAGGGATGTAGCTTGCAATGCAATTTTTATCTTTTGGTATGTTGAACACTTTTTCCTCAGAGCTATAGCCCTTTCATATAGTCTCAGAAAATCGTTAAGTATTTACGTGTTCGTTGAGAGCCCAGAAAATTTTCCTCTTAGTGCTATATATGCCTTTCTGTTGTGATATGCAGTTGTATTGTAAAAAGTTTTTCTGTAACAATGATTTTTGAGCTCGGCAAGCGCAGTTCCACTCGAAGCAGGGAGTCAAACCAGGGGTTCATGGGACACCATGGGGCCATGACGTATTCCAGGAGTAACATTTTGGTTGGCGTTAGGATATATTAACCCCGAAAGCTAGGGTCTAAGAAATGGGGACACTACAGGGAACTTCAAGCTGACTTCAAAATGAGACTGAAAGCACTTCAAGGCTGTCTTCGTATCTTTAAAAAGCTTTGAACGAAAATCTGCACGAACAGAGCCCAAAATTATGAAAGGGAAGGGTGGATTTAAAATTAGAGGAAGGGTTCGGGACTAGTAAGTAATGATGTTAAATATTTATCCCTGGCAGAAGTGTTAAATAAACAGATGCGTAGGGATGTATTTTTAGTTAGCGCGGGGGACGAAAAAATGGGTTGGCTAGCGGATGAGACCGTGCCAGGTCCAGAAAACGAAAGAGTGGAGGAAAAAAGGTTGTAAGGCAATGTTAAAGGGGCTAGTTTGTGATATTATCCTGGCAGATTGTTACCGCATCGGGTTGCTTGTAGGGCGCTTATAGAAAATGTTCTCCACCAATTGCTCCTCCAGATTGCAGTAGATGGCACATAATTCCCAGACCTTGTCAATCAGTTTGTCCTTAACTAACTTCTAGATTTCACAATCTGGAAATTATCACTTTCAAGTGTCCAAAGAGAAAGGAAATTAAAGTATCTTTCCAAGCATCACCTGGGGTTGAGGGAGTTTTCTACGAATGATAGTTTCTCTTTGAAGCTAAGAAGGAAAATGTTGCAACTTATTAATCTTTTTACACGCTCATCATGCACTACCACTCGAAGGCGGCGTCAAATTTCTGGATAGGGGTCCAACCTCCCTGACGGGAATAATAGCCGTCCGCATCTCCGAAGGCGAAAAGAAAACCTTAGGCCCCCAAGTCGCGCCGAAAAGTTTGAGGTTTTGTATTGAAGATACTTTCAAAATCTATCGGTTTTACTAAGGATAGCTTAATAACAGGGGGACTAAGTATGCGAAATAAAGTTTTCAACTGGTAATCGTTGAGGGTTACTACGTTTAACCTTTTACGGCTCCGCAACAAAGCTGAACAGCTGAACAGCTCTCCCCGCTAGGGGGTTCATCTTGCCCGTTCCTTGTAGCATCCCTGCTAGAATTTTAGTATTTAGTGGTCAGAAAACCAACGTTTTTATGGAACAATTTGTATGTTTAGGAAATTAAATAAAAGGAGTGTGTGTTTAGGAGAAATAAAAGCAGTAACCCCATTTCGTTATGAGCAAAACTTTGTTGATGATAAGCAAAATGCAAATATAAGGACCGCCTCTAATTGGGAATAACTTTTTTGAATTGTATCCTGTCTTTTACAACGAAAAACTAAGCTATGCTAATAAGGACGGAGTTTACAAACTTAACATAAAAGTGCGAACGCTAAATTTGTTAAGGTTACTTAGTATAGTGGAAGAACATAATATTATTTAGTACATGAGATAAAAGTATGAAACAAAGGCAAAGAAATCTTACAGTGGGTGATAAATGCTCCCAAAATTCGTGTCCATATTAAAGGAATTGCGTTTCTTTAGAGCATCAAAAGGAAACTGGCGGGGAAATAGAGTGCCTCAAAGTATTCTACACTCTATGGCTCCCTATCTCCCTTTGGTACCAGCCATGGTTGAATGGTGATGCAAAGCTGGTTATAATTTTATTTTTAATGGCAATGCTTGCCAGATCAAATAGTCTCGCTGAAAAAAAAGACTACAATGGCTGCGGTCGTGATATTTTTTTTCTTCAAATCAATGGAACTTCGTAATTATATTTCGGTTGCATGCTGTAAGGTTGTGCAATGTTTAGCAACCAAACACAAAGGAACCCATATCAACAATATCTCCCGCTAAGAGCGCGGAAAAAAACTGCTGTCCTAAGTGTTCAATAAGTTATTTTCTGTATATTTTATGTCAATGGGGATAATTGTAAATTTAAAATTTGCTTGGTGCAGGCAGTGAAGTTACGGTTTAAGTTCTTGAAGATGCGGGGCGAAAAAGTGTTCTTCCCACATATAAGAGTTGATGAGGGCGATCCTCCCGCCCCTATCCCTACCCGTATGATATATATATATATATATATATATATATATATATATGCCTAATTTTCACCTTGGGGGAAATATCGTGTGAAAAACCCACAGTAGGGGGAATTGTGAATAGGGGGAAAATATTTCCCCTTAACGTTTTCACACACTTTTTTTATATAGGAATACGTAAACGTATGGTAATGTCCTTTCAACCATACAATTTACATACAATTAATTCAATGTAGATGAATTTACGGACACGTATATGTTAACACGTACGGATGGTGGGCCATTGAAAAACGTCGATTATATCTCAAAGACCTTAGGGGGAAAATATATAGCCTACTAATGTATTTTATATTTCAATTTCCCCTTAACGAAACCGCCGTATCGTAATTTCCCCTAACATATCAGATTAGTGTTATATATATATATATATATATATATATATATATATATATATATAACAACTGCGTATAAGTTAAAAGCATGTTCTGTTGACCGAATTTGATGTTTTCAAAACAAGCAGAAACATTTCTGTGTTAGACTGTGAAAACCCCATCTCAATAGCATTTTGCATTTGAAAGATACGAATTTTCGAAAAAATTCTTCAATTTCAGCTTCCGCAGCACATGATGGAAATCTGTGATGTCATCTGGGCAAATTGATTAGATGTAGCTTTGTACTTCTTTATTTAATGTTGATATCACTCGATTAAATATTTCATAATTTTAGCTGCTGGACCATAAGTATGGAGCAGTTTATATTATATTTATCCAATTCCAAGGACAAACAAAATATCCAATTCTAAAGAATAACAAAAGGTATCTGAGGCAATTTATCCACTTGGGATCACGTTCTGTGACCTTGACGAAACCTGGAGGCATTTCCTACTAAAAGTAATCAATCGTTAGGAAGAATTATCTTGGGTTAGAAATAAAGTTTTGCTATGGGATTTAAATGACATGTAAAATTTTTTATCTTTCATATTTGACCCCTAAAAATGCCACCAGAAAATGTATTTAAGCTTCATAACATACGGTACCATCTCTCTAAGAATTTTACTAAATTTGAGTTGCAATCGTAGGGTGAAAAGTATGTGATTTTAAAATTTACTGTTGCATTAAATTTTGAAAATGAAACTCCTTGACGTCCGACTTTGATGCTAGATGTAGCCAAGTATAATTTCCATTTCCCAAAGAATGCTCGTGCACTGAAAATAACGGTTTTTCTTTCTATACGTTTTTCATTTTTTATGCCAATTGGGGGAAGGGTTCCAGCTGAGTCCCCTTTTGGCCAGTGGTACCGCATTGGTATCACTTTAGACAGCTGACGTTTGCTTTATGTTTTAGAAATTAAGGAAGCTTTGACTGAAGAAAACCATTAATTAGAAGATTGAAACGATTGATGGCAGAGTAAATTAAGTTATACTTTTCACTTTCACATGGAGATCCAACTGGCCCGTAGCCAAGGGTGGGGAGTAAAGGGGGTGAACCCTATGAAAATTTTTTTCTCGCCCCTAGAAATTTTCAAGTTGTCATTAATTTAATACATTTTGACACATTTGGTCCCTTTTGAAAAAATCCACCGGAAGCCATTTCCCCCCCCCCCTTCATTACCTTGCCTGGCTACAAGTGTGGAGTTCAATGTTTCAGATGTAAAAGACGAGGCCCAAAATCTGTATTAAACTATAATCAAACTTTAAAGGAAGGGTTTAATGAATAACTTCTCTTTAAATCCTAAAAGACAAAGTAAGTCTAAACATTATGGTGAAATTTTTCATCCAAATGTTTGTGGTTGTCGAGTAACTAACAAATGGCGCTAATGCATTTGTAACACAAACCGAACTTGAAGAAGGAAGGAGTGCTGCACTGCACTGAAACTTTCAAAACCCCATTTCAGCTTAAACCACTCACTGTATAAAATGTCCGTCAAATTTTTGTAGTATCACAGAACAAATATAAAGAGACACTCGTTGAGTGACTACTGAAAGGTGTTGGCAATTTCTTAAACTACTTTACAGAACGTTCTCTGTATTCTTTATCTATTTCTTTATGTTTTTCCTGTAACTCTGCCGACATTTTTAACAATATTTTGTTAAAAAAAGGTCACCTTCTTCTTCTGTTCTAGTACCAAGAAAATCCTAAAAACATGAGCTCACAAAAGAAATTGATGATTAGGCATACACGTACATTGCATTTTGAAATAATTAGATTCTTACAAATTTGCAGTGTTGGAACCTGTTTTACATTACCGAGACACAAAATGTAAATGAAAAGCTCTGACAAAAATTTTCTAAAAAAGAAAGCCCATTTTGGTGAGAAGAGGCAACTACCGCCCTTTTAGCCTTTTAATAAGACAGCAAATTCTGGAAATGAATTTTGGCAAAATTATTTTACTAAGATTTTCTTAGATCAAGCACCGTCAAAATTTTCTTTACTTTTATTGTAGATTGAAATGAGACATTAAAAATTTGTTTTTAGTGTTTCGCTCGTTACCTATATTTTTCTGACTCTTACTTTTGATGTCGTGATGGCCCGGAATATCCATCCGCTTACAAATCGGCAATCCTAGTTTCAGATCTTTCAGATATAACCTAAGTAAGCTATATCTAAGTATTTATTAACGTTCAACTTTCTGGAGCACTGCTTTACTCTTTTGTGCGAAACCAGGCCCGTAACTCGTAGCCATGTTTGAAGGAATGATGATGCTGGGGGGGGGGGGGGGGAAGTTAAGTATCTTATTAAGTTAAGTATCTTATTAAGTTTTGTTTGTTTCTTTTCTTTTCTCTGCCATCGCACTATGGAGTTGAGCACTTCGTCAAACCCGTGAGGGTTTTTTGTTCAACGTCCTTCACATCATAACTAAAGGATTTATTGAAACTGATGTAAATATTGTATATATGTTTGTATATTTGTATGATGTGAAAAACAAATATATGAAATGAAATGAAATCGTGCTATACAAATGAACTACCATATACCACTGGCCTCACCTAACGCATTAGGGCAATACTACATGTACATTTCACTAGGTTCACCTCCCACCGATTATTTTACCTGCAGTCTTATTAAACGCAGTAAACACGTTTGTAGTTATTATAATGACATGTTACATAACGGTTTTGACTGTGTCAAGCAAACTAAATTAATTACTAACCATGATCAAATTACTTTGGGCCTGAAGTCAAGGGGACAAACGGAGCAAACCCTTCCTTCCATTTTCCTCAGCTATCTAATCTCTAAGTTGTGTAACGTGGAGGTCATTTTTTTTCTATTTTAAACGAAATCCTGGTAGAATTTTGCAACATATTTTGGTACGGTAACCTATAATGTGGATGCCACCCTGACGCTGAAAATACTTTCACAAGATCGTATTAGGGTACTTTTTTTCTGTAGTGATGATCTCAGGAAAAGGAAAAATGAAGAAAAAGTTAAGCATAACGGAACATTTTGATCATTGCACCAGAGCCTCTCCTTAACTGTGTGGCGCTGGCAGGGGCGTAACTACCAGGGGTGTGGGGGTGCTACACCTCCCATAAATTTTCGAAGTGTCGTCGGTCGGGAAATTTTGCTAGCTGTTGGGAAAAAAATTACCTCTTTCTTTTGCAGCTTCCGGACTTTGTTAGAAAAAATATTTTTATCTGGGGGCTACAGAAATGTCAAGATCTTTATCGATGACTGTCGTTTACTTAATGTATGTCCAAAACTGTGCAATAAAAGCCTTATTGGAATGTGATGCAACTCACCCTGAGTGCTCGTCGGGGATGAGTTGGCGGTATCAGAAGTCAGGTGTGTCGTATCGCAGTCGGATTGCAGGTAAACCGTACGTGCACATTGCTGAGGTGGATATATTCAAAAGTCTATCTACTGTTTGTAAGTCGCACATGGTCGAGCACACAGAGCTGTCGTCTGATTTGAAAAGGCTTCTTTATTAAAAAATAAGTTGCCTTTGTGTCAAAGACAGCTGAACACTGCCAGGGCCTTGCTAATCCGTGACGACCCTCCCTTTTCCCCCGACTTCACTCCGAGTATCAAACACTGGTATTTCCGATTAAGTCGAAGAAGACTGTCTGATTGCAATCCAGACAGACAGTGAGGTCGAGAACAAAATTTATCACACACCTAACCGACCCGTCTGCCATGTGACTGTGTTTTACTGTCGCGTAGCAGTCGGGTCGGTGCAGTATGTGCTAGTTTTTTACTAACTAAACTCATTAAGCCGGAGGCGTTCGAGTTTCTTATAAACTTAAGGGTGCGTACATTTTGTATTCCGATGATTCCGAAGAAGTTCGCTTTTCCAACTCCTGTAGATGCAGTTCTTTGAAAAATTACCAAATGGTCTTCAAAAGTCCATTTTTCGGCGCGCTTCGCGCGCATCCTTCGTGTTCAGTGTTTGTCCAATTATTAATTCAAGAAGGACAGAACGTGGCTTAAATTATTGCGAGGTCCCGTGTGGCAGCTTTTGTAATCCGAGTTCCCAACCCTCAAACCTGCTGCGTCATAAAGAAATCGAATGGCCGTTAGTCGATCATAGTTATTATGCAACCAGATGAGGATTTTTTTTGTTAGTATTTAAAATGCGTAAATTTTTGAACGCAAATTTTATTTCAAGGGTAGCATATGTATTGGGTTACCATCCGTCCAGATTAATCGGGATTGTCCCTTTTTTTGAACGGAACACTGAGCGCCCCGGCCGGTAAGATGAATCGTTCGGATTTTCTCGAAATTCGAGATCGGGGAAATCCAGTTCATAAATTAGTAGGGCTGTCAATTTCCGTTTAATTTTTCATAGATTTTTTTTTTTTTGATTAATTGAGAAATTTAAGACGTGAGATCCCTATTTTAAGGCTTCGTACATACAGCTTAAAACACTCGAGAAGGGCCATTTCCGGCCGTCTGGGGGTTTGCAAATTCCAAAAATTTTCTTGTACGCTCCGCGCCAACTAATGGTGGCGCTCCACTTAAATAGTCCTGCCGGCAGTCAAACCCCCCTCCTCCTGATTAGTCTTCAAAAGGTAAGTCCCACTTTCAGCTTAGAGAAATATGGTAACCCTACATATGTAGCACCAGATGGCATGAAAGGACACCTAATTTTTCAAAACATTTCTCAAAGGGGAGCGGGAACCCCATTCCTGAGAACCAAATTACGAACATCAATCGTGAAACATGAAGGTGAATGGAGAGTGCAATGTGTATTACCTCCAATACCGCAGGTTAAAGCTAACTTAACCTTAACCCAGCGAAAAGTTCATGGCAGAAATTAACTGAGCATGTGCTTGTGTATTAAACAGTTCTGTTCATCATGCACAAAGATATCAAAGCGATGTAACTGTGCAAGTCTCAACTCATCTTTACACACAATGGCATTTAGGCCGGAAACCAGGCGGAATTGGGGTGGCACATGGGCACTTCTTGCCCCGCAGTTGGAGAATCGAGCACACAATGAACAATTTCCCGAAGCTATGGATAGTGGCGTCGTCACAATTTGTTTGGAGACATGCTCCAGGCTATTTCCGAACTTCATTTAAAATAATCCCAAAGTTACAAAATGTCTGTAGGGGTGTGGGTTAAGGTTTATTTACAAACGAAAGAAGGACTTAGTTTAATTTTCCGACACAATTCTTTTCGTTAACTGCGACAAAATTGTGTCTTCTTACACCTGCTCTTCCTTATTTTTTTCAACACCACTTTAAACGTTTGGCTTTACTCAACGGTGAATGTCTCACAATTATTGTTTTCCCTTACAGATGTAATAATTATGGAGGAAACCAGAGAGCATAAATGTGAAGAAAAAGTTATTCGCCTTTTTCTAAACTCTATTAACAGAGATTGTCATGATTTCAAAATAGCCATGGTCTGATGGTAGCAGACATATTTCGTTAGAAAACGGAAATGTGCCACTTCTGACCTGCAAGTACAATGATGAATGTTTTTTTGTGAAAAACTTGCGCGTTTCACACACCAAATTATTAGCAAAACAAAACTCATAAACTGCTCTGTTCCCAAACTCCAATAAGTTTGAAGGGCGGGTACCAAGAGGTTTTCATATCGCAATTTAATACTTTGGGTAACATAGTAGGGAGATGACTATAATTTGAGCCTGTATTATAGCTATACAAAATTATTCAATCATATTTTCGGTCCATGGTGACAGTTTTGAAATGAGCTAGAAGTGCTTCAGATGGAAAAAATTGGAACTGTCTGGGATGAAGAGACTTGCCTTTTAAGTACTAAAATTCTTTCCTGTCAACCCAAACAATGATTGGGTTGTTCCCTATAGATTCATTTTTAAAGACCAACACTTAAGAATCTAATGCAACTTTTGAGCTTCCACAAAATGGTGTTACGGCCCCTTCAAGATATCTTCCGTAGCACTGAGCTTCAAGATGAACATCTCCTACTCCAAAGGCGATGGTTTTTATATATTTGGTAACTTTACCGACTAGAGAAAGTACGAATAAAACAATAAGGATATCCATTGTAAGTGTTTGTATGTTTCTTAAAGTTTTTAGCGGTAAAGGTTTTCAAATTGGTGGAAATACGAATTTACATGCATTAAACAGAAATTGGCTAAAATATATGTGTTACTTTAATGAGCATACAATTTTTTCACTTAAGTTTTTTATTTTTTTTTCTCCCCCACCCCTCTGAAAAGTCATTACCAGGTTGGCAGAAATATTTGCACCTTTAGCGATGTTCAATGTAATGGCAAAACATTATTTCATTCCGTCAGCCTTTTTTTCTCATTTTTAGCGTGATAGACATAATAAAAAACGTTACATGTCTAATTAGGGCTTTTATTGGGTCATGTTTAGTTAGAATTATTCCTATTCCTACTTGTCATCAGGGGCGGTGCTACAGGGGGCAAGGGACCCTCGCCCCCTAAAAGAAGAAGAAGAGGAAGAAGGAGGAGGAGGAGGAGGAGACCTTTCGTAGCATTGAGCTCCACGATAAACATTTTCTGCCTCCAGGGCAAGGGTGCTGTAGATATTTTGTAACCTTATTGGCCACAAAGAAGTATTAATAAGACAATTTGGGTAAGTCCATAGCATGTTTCGTAAATTTCAAACGGTTGACCAGAAAGATTTCTATCTTGCTCAAAATGCGACTGCTAATAGACGACTCTAACCAAAATTTATCCTTTATTTATCAAATATTCTGGTGATCATGCATGTTCCATGATGAGGTCTTTTGTGGTGAAATATTTAAGTTCCCTTCTCTTTTGAAATAAACCCCTTGTTTGAGGATATCTTGCCTCCTTTAATGATAGCTAATTAAAGTAGTAAGGAAACGTTTGCTTTATTCGGTTCACCTTACTGCTACTTATTATGATTTAAGTAGCAGCAGATACAAATGATAGATTTCAGCACACGTGTTTCCCAAAATTAACTTTGCCCCCTTCCCTTCAAAAAATTTCCCCCTCTTCAGAAACCAAAGAAAAGTTCAGCAGTGGGCGTGTCTTACCGACGACAACAGGCCTAGAGAATCACGTGAAATCGATTATGATCATTCACACAAAACGACTTGTAAACTATTGCGAACGTATCCTGTGGGCCTAAACAATTTATTGAAATGAATTGCACCTAGCGATATATTGCACGCAACAGGTAAGTGAGGGAGAAAGCAAAGAAATGTCACTAGATTAAATAAACACGTTTCCATAATCCTATAAATTCGTGAAAACTGATTGCAGAAACTGTGTTTCATAGAAGGAGTCATACTTCTACCGTTTCAAGGACCGAGTCACATTTCTATCATTCACACTGAAACTCCCAATGTAATTTAATGATTCACAACACTGCATATCAGTTCTTACTTTTGATTTAATCCGAAGAACTTATTTAGTGGCCTTTGGCTGAAGACAGGATGGGGCATTAACGAAAGACCACATACAGAGGTTACAATCTTGGTAAAAAAAAAAAAAAAAAACTGTTGAAACACTTTATTCCGTTATTGTGGGTATGATATTATGCTCGGTCAATAAAACCCCCTCATCTCCGCTCCCCCATCTCTTCCGTGAAATGTTGGCTTCAAATGTATTGGAATGATTCTATATATGATTCAGACTGTCCTCTCCAATAATGTAAAGGTGAGCGCGGTGTTTCAACTAGTTTTGTTGAAGATTGTAGGTAATCTATTGAATATTCAATAATAAAAAATACGGATGAACACTCGGTTTTGTGGTTTTACAAAGCACCACCTTTTTTCATAAGCCATAAAACTTAACTCGAGTTGCCTTCTGTGTATAGGTATTTTTGTGGCCTTTTGTGGCGAATTCTGAGGGGGTGCCATGGTTTCACGTACCTGCAACCCCCCTACTTTCCAAGACTAAAATTTTAATTTATTAAGGTGGACCATATCTGAAAAATTCAACTAGCACTAATTAAATACACCCTGGTGTACTATGGATTTGTCCTACAATGTTATGAAGTCGGGAATGCTTTTTTGTTACATGACTGTGCTAAAACATAATTCACTGTGGTCAATCTTAGCCTTTATTACATTATTTAGACATCTCACCGTTGCTCTCCCCGTCACCATTTTGTATGGAAACTCTGACACCATATTGAGAACACGATTTTTATTATCTGAGTTCTTCAGATAGATGGGTGAATCTAGTGCACCCCCAAACAATAAATCAGAAAAAAAAACAATGATTTGCACGAGTGGTGTTTCATTTATATCGACCATGCTGTATGGTATCATAGACTTCGTTTGGTGATAAATTTTACACGACTAAGATCAAATTGGCAAATGGATTTAGTGCTTGGCCTTACGTTGATCGACGTACTTAATGGGTTATTTTAGGGTTGGATAAAAAGAATCATATACCCATTTCAGTGAAACGTATTGATAACCCATAACTGTCAATATTTGGCATTGAAGATATGTTAGATTTTGCATGGTGTGACATTTGACACAGGAAGAACGAATTGCTTATTTAATTATTAGAATTAGATGGTACAGTGGTTGTTTTTTAGCTAAAATCACTTTTTTAAATTTTTATTCTGAAGTATGATATTAGCCATCCCGATTGCTGAATCTCGACTCCTGTTGTTCGCTAGGAAATATATTTTATCACTGGAAGCACGTGTCACCCCACATTTAAGCCTCTCCCGCCCCCATACCCTCGACAATTCAGTCGTAAGTCATTTGAGTCTCAAGTGCGTCATCTTGATATGTATACCAAACACAGAAATACTGGAATACATAATTTAGAAACATACAAAGACTTTATAAGATATCTTTTAAATCGTCATTATATCATATCTGTTTTTGAAAGATCACAAGAGGTAGGCTAATTGTGACGGATGTAAGAGGTGCATTTAAAAGCTTTGTATAATATTTCAAAGCATCATTTAAGACAGTGCAATTGAAAGTGTTAAGTGTTTGCCTAGCTTTCCGTCTACTCCTTACACCGTTTATCACCAACTCGCTCGTAGCTAACCACCTAATTAGTGTTCCCGCTTCCTTTAAACATTGTACCTACTTTTATCACCTTGAAATTACACTCTTTTAGGAATCAAGACTGGTGGATCCCCTACCCACACCTCTTTCTCACACGCCACTATATTCGTTCCAATGAAGCGAGGTGGCAATAATGTACCCTCGTGGCAGATGCTTCCAGGGAATGCGGGACCTTGCGGATGGGTTAGAAGTAAAACATTCTCAGTGACAGTTTATCGACTGATCATAACGGGGACCATTAGTGTGTGAGGTGTTTCTAATCAGGATTAGCAGTTACAGTTTAAACATCTTACTCTACATAAATGACACTTCTTGTGTGTCCGTCCAAGAACGGAATCGAGTTAACCAAACCCCAACAAAATCTAGACTTGGGCCGCGTATTTATAAAGACATATTCTTCCAAAAACGAATCACTTCCCCCCACCCTCACTCCCGCCCGACCTCTCTACAATACGGCTGTTTTAGAAGATCGCCTTGTTTTATCTATACTCATCCTTGAGGAGTAAAGCTAAAACCTGATCCCCACCCTGGATGTTACAAAACCGAGAGTACAAAGCTACCTAACTCGATTAAGTCTTACCTCACTCTGGTAGTCGCTGTCTGTCATCGCTCTACCCGATATTTCATTCTATAATAGAACACAAGGTCAGATTGATCAACGCTATGCAACAGTCGTACATCCAATAAACAGTCATGTGGTGAAAAAGAGAACGGGAAGAAATAGTAAACATCACAGACCATTATCTTTCAAGTAAAGTCTGAGTTATTTTCATTTTTTTGTTTTCTGTCTTGTCATACTCTTACAATCAGGTATTATAACTACCGCCTCTAGAACGTTAAGCACGCCGTAGTAAATCTATGACGGTCGCTTGTTGCTATAACCTACTTACTTCATAACACGAAATCAAAACACAGCATCAGTAGCCCTAATTTACCTCTTGATAACAAACCGCAGTTATTGTGTCACTATTTGCATCATTTTTCGGTAAGTTTACTCTACCTTTAAAACTGAAATCCTTGTCTGACGAATAACTCACAAAAGGAGTGTTTTAAGTGAGGAAAGAGGGTCGTGAAGAGGTAGTTTTGTCGGGTGCATCGATAAGTCACATGTTTATTCACTGACAAAATTTTGATCCCTTAAAGTTTACAATGCTGGTGACGTTTCCGTATAAAATGACTTAAATTTTTAAACAACAAATAAATTCCGCCAGCCTGGAAGGGTCTTTTGATAACAAAGAGACCTACGCTCTAAGGTTTTCGGATAGCTCTCTTATCCCGGACAATTTCTTCCCAGGTCAGTTTTATTTTTTTCTAGGTTAAGTTGTCTAAGGGGTTAATATCATAGGCTTGAGTTGTCCCGGTTGAAATTGCCAGGGTGGAAATTGTCCCGGGAGGTGCCCGGTCACAATGCTATACACCACTTAGCTTACTAAAAGGGGAAAGGTCTGCACCGAGTACCAATTTGGCCCGGCACCGTGTCATGCCAAGCTAAAATGCACTAAAAGTTTTCCAAACCATTTAATAAGTTTAAACCTCTGTTAAAATTGGCACCAGTTTGTATCCAAGCAACCTTACCTAATCATTTTTTTTTCCAGGGGAAGGGACTTGGACATCATCCTTCCTTCAAAACGCACGAAGGTGAGCTTTTCAAAACATGTTTAGCTCAGTTGGCTTTCTCTTACATCTCCCTGCTCGATTATAGCACCATTATGCATCATAGCAATCTTACAAATACAAAAACTTCTCAAATAACAGGTGTGTCACTCCGTCCGTTGAGAAAGCACTTTCCCCACCCCCTCACAAAAAATCAAAAATAGGAAAATGACATTAAATATAATCAGTACAAAGCTTGGCCAAAAATAACACGAATTTTTACTTCACATAAATCCGAAGTCCCCCATAAGACCTCCTATTAGACACTTTCTCAGAGCGTTTTTTTGTGGCAAAGACAGGATCCACCTGGGTACCAACTATCCTATACGTAAGCCATTGCACGCTTTCACGAACTACCCCCCCCCCCCGATTTTTCCCAGGTAAAATTTTACTTCTCAAATGTGCCCAAGTAGCTAACATTTTCTAAACAAATGTGTATACGTAAGCCATTGTACGCTCTCAAGAACTGCCCCCTTTCAGATTTTGCAAAGGCTTGATCGGCCCTGAAGTTACTGGTTACGACCTTGCATACTTAACTTTGATTCTTGTCATAATGGTAAAATTTTAGATCTCAAATGTGCCTAAGTAGCTAACATTTTCTGTCTCGATTCACGGAAACGATACTTTTTACCTAAACATAAACAACACGGACTGAAAGTTGCGTCGAGTACAATGACTAAAAAGTTTTCAAACTCTCCGAGTCATCAGAAGTGAGATTGGAGGAAGCTTACGTACGCACACACATACATACTTGCCGACAAACACATTGTCTTAGATTTCTTTCAAATTCAGGGAGGCATTTCAATACAAACTTATTTTCCTATATGCAACCAGCGTATATTGCAGTCTTAATGCGCGAGAATTCCCTCGGACGGGGAATATTTCAACCTGTTTGTCAAAAATAAGCCAATTTTGTGATTTCAATAAACACACATGACTGCGGTGTGACCTAGAACTGAATACAAAGGCGCTATAAACACGTGAATGTTTTCTTTTGCGAAGAAAGAAATGACTCCATAAGAAGAAAACATTTAGTGATTAGCCAAGATACATGAGCTTGTAGTATACAGCTGTATTGGTGAATAGTAGTTAACGCTTGGAGCTACTACAAGACGCTCAACGTGTGACAAAACAGCACGCACATTACCTAATGTACCCAATTAAGGTTATTCAATGTACAGGGTGGATTGTTGGAAGACTGGAAAATAAAAGCATAACATATACTCATGAGTTTCTGCTGTGCCAGTCCTAAACATACCTTAACGTTATTTAGGGAATAAAGTCATGGTGCCCATGTCTCTATATCAGATTCGAACAGGCTATGACGTCACGCATATAGGCAGAGACCC
>WURT03653135.1:0-18862 GCA_009936505.3 Holothuria glaberrima
GTGACTATGAAGAATTGGTCTTTTAGCATAATTATGCTCTGCCACCCTTAATACTTGTAGGAGTTTTCCATATAAAAATATAGGGGCATTTTTTGCTTATTGAACCAAGTACAGCACAGTATGGTGCCTTCGTGTGGCTGACAGGAAGCCATCCTCGGTATTGCCTGTAGTGTGTCTCTGTGTAATGCAGAAATGACATTTGTATGCAAAAAATAATGCACTGTTTCCCTACCTGCACCTGAAGTTTACATTGGGATTGTTGAATACCCTCTTGACATTCTAGGTGGGTTTACATGGGAAAGGGATGCGGTATACATATATTGTAAACAACATACCACTATCCTTGACATGTAAGAATGTAATAGGGAGGGAGGGTGTCTGCTCAAATCCATTTTACCAAAACCAGTTTTAAAAAAACAGAAACATTAGAATTGACACAGGAAGCAAAATCAGAAGATGTTAACCATGTCTCCAGTATTACATTTAGTCCCCTCTATTTCCCTCTACTTCTCAAAATATTGTGCATTAAAACAAAAGAAAAAATAACAATGGTTAATAAATGGTTTTAGTATTGATCTGTGTCTGGAATCAGTTTATGAAAAAGAAGTGGGTCTACTGAAGGAACCTTTATTCTAAGTTATTTCAGCTGGAACAATTGTTTAATGATTGTTTTGTATTGAATCAAATGAGAACTACTGTAGGTGCACCTTAATGTTACTAGTATTTACTTTGTACAATATGCTATACATTTTGGTCATGAAAAAGTATGAGGTTTTTGTTTGAGGAGGCAGATAACAATTGAAAGACATTCATTGTGGATGTTTCAATTGGACTTGACAAGGAGGGCACATCAGAAATACTTGGTAGTTTTAGTGTGAAGAGAGGGGATACATTAGCAAACTTTTAATGAAGTTTAATGCCGTCAAAACAAGAAGTTAATGCAAGGGTCAATTGTAAATTTCACGTAACCTACCTCAAGTTTTGCTGCAGATTCAACATTGAGTCCACATGGAGTCTTCAAGTCTCAAAAACTGTGAAATGGTGGAACTTGACCTAAACTTTTCCACGGCAGAGAGAAACTTTTCGTACCAAAAATGTTGAAAGCATGGAATCTTCAAAGAACAATGACCATAACTATGGTGAAATGCATTGGCCAATAATTTTGTGATGGTCATAAGTGCATTGCTTGTCTGCACAATTTTCTCTCAAACATGATTTTACATGATTTCAGGAAGATTTTGTTCTGAATTGTGGAAAATTGACTGCATGCACTGGTCTCTGCAAATTGATTGGTTAACCTGTACATTACAATTTTCAATACAGGGGTGAACCTTGAGAGTGATATTTTTTTCTTTTAAGGTGAAAAGAAGTGAAGACTTGAGGTGGTTAGGATGAAAATTATGATTGCATAAATTCTGAGAGGCACCAAAGCAAACTCTCAGGATGTGACAGTATGTTGTAACCATCTCATTTTTCATGCCAAACCCAGCAACAAAGCATTCCACATATTAATATTGTGCTAAGGTTACATGTGTTATGTGCTGTACAATGTAGTCAATTTATGTTCTTTAATTTTAATGGTAAAAGTCTCTTAATACTTGCCTTAAATTTTTCTTCTGCAATATTTCAAGTTTCCTTTATCTTCTTTGCTATCTATGCTGTTAGTCAACACCTCCTGCAGCACTTTTTTTTTGCAAATGTCTTTGGTCACTAAACATAATTCAAGGATTGCTGCTCATGTAACACTTACAGTTCATAGTTACAGTTTCTAAGACAAAATATGATGAAATATTCATAGTAAAAACTTAACTCTCTCACATCGAGTTTTCTTTAAAATACTGATTTAAATTCTTTTTATGTAAAGTGGCAAAGGAAGGGGATGGGGGTGAGGTGGGGTGAGGTGGGGTTAGGAGGGAGGGTGTAGATATGCCTTTCTAATGGATGGATGACTGTTGAGAAATTTTAGAAGTAGTTCTTACCTTCGGTCTTTCTTGGGCCTCCAGACCAGTCTTCCAAGGAAGGGCTTCTACTTTGGTGCCAGAGAAAGACTGCTCCGTACCGGAATGTCAACGTCACCAATTTCCATACCAGGTGACGTTTGACTTCACGCCTGCAGTTTTGAGACATACTTTTGGGTTTCATTAACTGTTTGTGTAGTTTTAATCCCTAAAGTGAAGCATGAAGACAACTAAGTAGGCGTGACGTGAAATTGTGGAATGTTGAAGTGGCCTTTGCTGAATTGCAAGGGTTTATAACTTCGTTGATGTGAATTCATTTGTCAGAGAAATTTAGTTCTTCCTTAGATCAGTCGTTGTTAGCTTACAGTGGGATTTACTATTTTTTCTTGAGGCATGCACAACCCTTAGTAGCCTGTGTTGGCAAAGAAAATTGTTGATTGCACTATTTGTGAAAAAGTCTTGATTTCACGAAAATGTTTAGCTTCACCAGTCTGTTATTATAAAGCTGTGCACCTATTTATACATGTCCTGTTACTTTTACTGTGTGTAGGTTATTGTGAATGCACAAAGTAACTATTATTATGCTTATTCAATATTTATTGTTTATTGCGTGTGACTAAGTATATTGCTGGTTTTTGTAGTATTATGAGAATGCGCTCTCTCAAAGAATTGGGTGTAGATAAAAATTTTTTATAGCATGTTAAGAGTTGCAATAATCAAACTTAAGAAAAAATCGCAATATGTGTTCAGCCATACAGCATTCTTTCATTGGGGACTAATTTACTAACTCGCTGCATGCATTTTGCTTTTATTTTGTTTTCCTCCATTCTCGTTCGTTTTTCAATTTGATGTCATCAGCTACGACTGCCAAAGAAGGTCTGCTACTGTGGTGTCAAAGGAAGACTGCCCCTTACAAGAATGTCTCAGTGAAAAACTTTGATATGAGGTATTAAGAAGCACTGCACAGCTATGCCTGTCAGTCGGTCTCTTGTCTTGCTCTTCAACATGGAATACAAAATCAGCACAGTGGTTATCGTCAGCAATATTCATCTTTATGTTAATTTATCTCGATAATTTATTTTGCATCATGCATGCTCTTTTCTGCTTGCTATTTATTTTGCTCTTGGTTATTTTGGTGGCCTCTTTCAATGCATTTGTGACATGAAAAGGCATAATTTCTGTTAAAACGCTCAAGTTGCATTTTTGCGGGAGCTTTTGTAGATGTGCACGACCATGTTTTTGCCAAACATTTTGAATTTGCGAACCATAGTATCCTGGTGTAGTAACTCCGTCCTGTGCATCACTTTTTAACACTGTTATGCCTATTTGACGTACCACAAGCTGATTTTTTGTTTCAAGCTGAAACAGCCTCTTGATGTATATGATGCAATTTCTCATGTTTTATCTCATTTTTCCCCCCTAACATCAGAGATGACAGCCAAGGAGGGTTTGTTGTTGTGGTGTCAACGAAAGACCAGCCCTTATCGCAACGTTCGTGTCAAGGACTTCCACATGAGGTGACAAACATTGTCAGAACATCAGTAGGACTAAATTTCTTGTAGCAGACTAAAAAATTTCAGTACCTCTTTTCTGCCCCTACATAGTCAAAAGGTCAGGGATTATGGGATACATAAACCTCATTCATTACTGTAGGTTCTTGTACAAATAGCCCACCAGCTTCAGTAGAGGGATTCATTTAACGACAAACCCCTACTTTTCTGACAAACTTTTCCATTCAAACATTGATTAAACCTTTCATTTTTAGTAGAAGAGTTAACCTAGTCATACCCCATGGACTTCTTTCCATAGTGTGCAGTAATTCTGTGTATTTGTGGATTTAATACTCAAATCATGGCTTCCCTGATTCCATGTCAATGTGCATCTGAAAGGGTTTCTGAAAACGCTAACTGTAAAATTATTATAAATATAGGTAGAAATTGTACTTTTCCTTTTGTAATCCATAAATAACTAAAATTTACCAAGCTGATATAAATTTATCACTTAAGAAGGAAAGTGCAAAAATGTTGTTTATGGCCAATTAAACTTCACTTCTTATGTGCTGAAAGTTGTCAAGGAAATATTAATTATGCAGCAGTTGTTTTGTTGCACAGCTAAGTAGCAATTTTGAGGGTCAAAGATTAATCAAGAAATATCATGACCCTTAAAGTTGTAAAAGTTGCCAGCTATTGTTTTGTTCGAGGGGGGGGGGGTAGAGGAGAGGTAGGGAAACAAACTGTATAAGGTTACAGCTTTTCTTGGCAGCTAAATTATCAGCTGTGGATTTTCTTGCTTGGTATTGCTGACTTTTTATGGCCAAAAATATCTCATTTAACAAATTTTGCTACAAAGGAAGGTAGTTGCCTGTTTCCCAACAACAGTGTACCTCATGTCTACGTGTTGTGGTTTCATATTCCCAGGACCAAAAATCATTGCCATATGTTAAAGAAAAGAGTGGGAGGCTTACAGACAGAGTTAAAAGTGTTTTAGATACATGTCACCTATCAGGACTCATATTTGTCAGAACATACATTCTTTTGAACGGGAAAGATACACATTTCACTTGGCAGACTTCTTCACTCACCCTTTACCCACGTCAGGTGTTTGACAGGAAGTTAGTCCACCAGGCAACATTGCTTGAAGCAATGCCAATGATTTTTTGGTCAGGCACTGTTAAAGATACCCAGGGTAGCCTTGGAAAGACTTCCTTTACTGCAGGCCTTAGTGTAAACAGTTTAGAAGAAACATGGCTAAACAAAAATGTTGAACCGTTTAGTATTAAGTAAATCGGCATTGTAAAAAAATTGTTCAAATTTCCATGATCTTTCAGAGGTTTGGAGATTAGGTTCAGGGATGTTGGCCTCATTAATTCACCATCTTGGTTGAGAGACTCTTCATTTAACATTCAGTGATGCATTGTAGAAAATGAACATTTAATCAAAGCAATAACAGTCTTCATCATCATAATGACAATGATTTACTATGTTTTAGAAATTAGAATAAAAGTCGGTCATATTAATCAGTTTCTAATACCAGGTAGATGCTTAGAATTAGTTCGTTATATTTATGCCAAGGTTAGTATTTATAACTCTAAAGAATTAATTACAAACAGGTCTTTCCCAGATTTGTCAATTTCTCACAGCATAAATCAAAGCAACCTTCATAATCGATATACACTTGAGATTGTTATGTTTAATAATTCATCATTTCTCAAAACAGATTGTTCCAGGGTACTACTTTTTAAAGTATCTTCCAAGCTAAATTTACTCTGGTTTCATTGAAGACAAGTAATTTATATGGAGGATTCATTCCAGTTTTAATTCATTTGCATAGGAAGCAGTTTCATTGTGCATCTTCAGATAACCCCTCCATTGTTGCCCCTCCATTGTTGAGAGTAGACTAAGTATGAGCTGAAGGTATGGTATTTTTTCTGTAAAATATGAATATTCAGAGTGAATGAATATACATTTTACATACATTAGGTTGTTGGCCCATAATCATCATTCCATGAGTATGAATAAAAGAGCATTTTGAACTTGAAAAAAATTTCAAAAGATGACAATGCAAAATGCAATTTGTTAAGTAGAAAGTCACCTGGTCTGAGCACATTTAGAAATTTAAACAAGGGTGGAGATAGTATGAAGGTAGAGATAGTATAATTAATATAGGGTGCCACAGTATACTCTGTAGGCCAGCAAAATATTTTTATACTCAAAAGAGGTGGTTAGGTGCAGTTTAAGCCAAGATCAAATGATTGACAATGCTTCAAAGGCAGATTTGACTACCTAATATGGTTTGCATTTTGCATTGATGCAGGAAGTTGAAATGCCTATAATGAAACTCACAATGAAGTGTATAAGAGTACTGTGGAAGGTGAGAGTTCATGCATATTCATGTCCTGGTGAATCAGTACATAGCTTTTGCAGGTAGAATCAGATGGTGTGATAGGAATGAAAAGGTGAACAGCGCAAAAAAAGTTGTAAATTAGTTTTAGATTTGCAAAAATAAGGAGGAATGAAAAAGTGACAGACATTGTAAGAATAAAATTTTTGGTACTTTGGTTGAAAGAAATGAATTGATACTTAGAAAGCTATCAGTCTTATCTCATCATTTCTGTATTCACTTATGTAGAGCTTGGATAAAAGCAACAACAGATTGCTCAAGTTAAATTATCTTCATCCCTTACTGTGTATCACAGTTCAAACAAATTTATAAATTATGCCACCTGTGAATAATTGAGTAACTGATAGTGGTATGACATAAATATTTTAATTTTCAAAAGAAGGGCTGTCAGAAACGAGGGGGCAGGGGAGAGGGTCGGGGTGGGAGGGCAGGCTGTATGCTCTCAGTTATTTTCAGTTTAAAATCCCCTTATATTCTGAATCTCTTAAAATAATCCTTTCCCTTCTTCCCTTGCTCGTTAAGTGGTTACTGAGTACCTGTCAACTTTAAACATGATTTAGTGAGCCGAGGGAAGGGGAATGATGTTCAGAGTGACTCTTTAAGAAGCTTAGAGTTTTTTCATAAAAGTTCGAATTATAAGTTTTTGTAAATTGAGATGACTTGGTGATAAAATGCCATTTCAGATGTGGCTGACACAAACTTGGAAGCTACTTTGTACATGTGATATGCAATAGGTTACTGTTGAGCTTTTGATTTTAATCATGAAAAGTTACACCATTTGCTCATCAAGTCTGTGTGAATGAAACAACATGTTATGTAGTAAGTGCATTTCAGAAAGTTGTTCCACTAACATTGAATGGATTTTATCTGCATGGTGATTGGTTTGAGGCCTGCTCGTTGGATGGCGATTGAAGTTCCTAACTTTGAAAAGAAGAAAAACAATCACTAACACTTATTTAGAGAATAAAGGAAATAATTGTGTAAAAGTCTGAACTCAGATTGTTAAAAATGTAAGTTAAATGATTGAGATGAAAGCTTTGTCTGATGCACTTAATTTAAAATATGACTAAAATCCTTTCAGTGCAAAAACTGGATTATTTCTTTGAGACATTTGCAAGATCTTTATATTTTGTTGAATTTTGGTTATTTGAGTAGGGCTTGTGTAATGTATGGACAGTTCATGTCCATTACATGTTGGCAAAAACTTACTATGTTTAGGATGGATATTAAAGTAGGTAGGTCCTGTAACTAATCACTAAATCTCTTTGTGCTTTCATGTATTTTTCTCATATTCATACATTACCCAAATTTAAGCATTTGAAGAACATAATGTAAACAAAATTATTTTATGTAGAAACAGGATAAGGTTTCCAGGAAAGAGTGTAGTTATAACTAATATATTAGCAATGAAGAGAGAGTTAGATGGTCTTTGAAGTACTGCATTTACCCTTCTTCTTAACGCTCATTGCTTTCTCTTAACTTTCAGCTGGAAGGATGGCTTGGCATTCTGCGCACTCATCCATCGTCATCGGCCTGAGTTGATTGACTACCAGTCATTAAAGAAGGTAAGTTGGGTTGCTTATGCATGGCCTGGGCAAACACCTCCCTTAAATCTCCTCTACCTGGACTCTCTGCTTTCCTCATTAACTTTTCACATTTTTGAGCACATCCTCTCTTCATCACAAGGATCACCTTCTTAACATACCTAAAAGGGGAAAACCCATTCAGCAGCTTTCACACCATATCATCATGGGCGAATGTGCACTTTTTCAGGTCACAAAGACATTTTTCATTAAACAGAAAATCATACCTTTTTTGTGTTCTTTGGTGTACAAACCTAGCTGATTTCGCTTTCTTATCAATGGGCTCATAAACTTTCAAAAAGACCATTTCATTTGGGTGTTTTTCAAAATAAAGAGGACAATGATTATTCATTGGTCTGTCACGGAAAAAACAGCGCACTCACGAAAAATAGTATTAAAGGTGCTGATAAGAAATGACCCTCAAAGAGTTATGCATTAATTGGATTTCTTCCAGTAACACAAATAAAAAATTCCTTGGGAAATTTATTCATATTTAACAGTTCAGTTGTAGCTCACATACAAACAAACATGTCATACATACATACAATATATGTACATCGCACTAACTCCAGAAGATTGAGCACTTTCTCTGGTAAATGTAATACTTTATGTGAAAGATAAGAAAGTTCAATCGATACTCAATTCAAATGCATAGACAAAGGAAATATTCATTTCGAAAAAAGAAACGCCAACGGTGGATGTTACTACATTATAACAGAAAACAGCTATTCCCTTCTATGAAACGGTATTTTTCCTTACACAGTCACTTTCTTCTTTCCTTAGAAAACGTTCTCTTGACTGTCAGCATTCCTTTGTCTTTACACATCCATCATTCCTTAAAATAAAAACAAGTTGAAGATTTGCAAACAAACATGAAGAAAAGATCAGAGATTTGCAGCCATTACATCATCTCTTACTGAAAAAGTAGAAATTGCACAAAAGTGAATCATCTCTTTAAACTATTGCACAATTCTTTTAATCCATCATTTACTATTTCATTGACAAATTGGAAATGTTTTTCAACAAGTGATATATTAACCAAGTGTAATACAGGAAAAAGTAAAGTGGTTGATATCAGCTGGTTTGTAAAAAATGCTTAAATACAATAAGAAAAAAACTTACATATGTGCTTAAAAATTAATTGCACTAATTGATTAAATGCATTTGTCAGGGGAGAGTATAGTGTGGGAGTATCACAGATATGGTCCTATTCAAGTTTGCTTCAAGATTTCATTCCCTTTAATAATGGCTTCTTCCCCTGCCTCTAACAAATTAACTACTTCACAAAATCCTTGAAGAAGAAAAATATTAACATGTAAATGCAACATTTAGACTTTAAAAAGCTTGTGGAATAATCCAAATGGATTTCAGCCAACTTTTAGATCTTCATAGTGTCAGCTTTGTGCTGGGTACATAGATGCTAGCTGTCTCATGATGAGGGCAACCTTTTAGGATGCTTGCAAAAAGTGGGTGAATACATTCTGTAGAATAGAGGAGATAGATTACAGTAGTAGACTCTAGCCAAATCTGGGAAAAGAATGGCTTTAGGATGAAAGAAGAGGTAAGGTTTGTCTGTGTCATACTTGCAGGTTTGAACCTTACTTTAACTGATGTAACATTTTCTATAACTTTATCCTTATTCGAGATGCATGTATTGTACTGAATTTCATTGAGGGGAATGTAGAGATTTTTGTGAGCTTTCATTCTGGTCGCTGGCTAGCTCTCTTGTATGGTAGGAATGCTTTTAAAGGTGAAAGTAAGTAGCTTTAAATGTAATCATACATGCTTGACCTTTGAAATAAAAAGCTAACATAATGTTAGAGAACATTGCATTACATAGGTTAGTGAAAGGAGTAAACCCAATTAGCTACTTTTTGAGGACTTTGAAAGTCTGTTTTGTGGTTTTATTGCTCTCAGTTTTGGGTAGTTTACATGAAGCAATGTTTCGCTTTTCTTTTGTAGAGGCATGTGAAAGAGGAAAAGTCGCAAAGTTTTACAGATAATTCCTGTACGCTTAAACGTTGATACTGTTTTAAGCGTATAGTTGTTGGAATTTATCGTGCAGTGGACTGAACCTCCGTCTGCAATTGCATCAACTATCAAAATACTAAAGCTACCTTTTTAATGGAGTATGCCCAATTGAAACCAAACTAGTGAAAAACTGAGCTTCATCGATTGCTAAACTCCTAAGTAGCCACTGATTTATTAAAAATTTATTAAAAGGTTTTTTATTATGATTGAAAAAGGTAAGAGTGGAATTGTGAATTGTGAATAAAGAAATAGAAAGTGATAGAGACAATCTCGGGATATGTTTATAACAACCATTATTATCAAATCGTCCCTGGATGCATTTAAAGTGTGACTAAGTTTTGTGTGTTCATATTATGCTAAGGCAGTGTCATCAGTCACTTGTCGAACTGGGAAGTTTTTATCAGTTGTTGTGCTTTGCTAGTAATAACATTAAATGTAGATGTGATAATATTAGATTCAATGGGAAAAATCCCCTGCCAAGATGTAAATAAATCAAATTGATCATTTTGTAAGATATCAGTACTTTAAACTTGTTTAGATCATGTCAGGAATACTTTTTAGGAGGGAGTATGAGATTAAGTTAATAGTGTTGTGGAGCTACATTTGTAGTGAAAACAGATAGCTACAGTGAGCAAATTAAATGACAGTTTGTTTAGCATCTTAAACTTAAAGAGTATTAACAGTCTCAACCAGTGCTGTCATGGGGCAGTTTTTATGTCCAAATATTGCTAAGTTTTGGTCTTTTTTTTAAATGTAAAAAATGGTCGTTCAAGGTATGAAAAGTTGTCATATAGCTGTGAAAAAGTCCTTCCCTGTTACTATGTAGGTATAGCATATCTTGACTTTGGTCATATTTGGGAGGAGAGTTTGGTCATTAAGTGTAAGTTTGAAATGGCAACTTAGAGCTCAACTTCATTTGATTATCATGGAAAACCATGGAGTTGGCAGATTCTACTGATTTAGTTTGATGAGTTGTGACAATGAAGTCAGTTTTGTTGCCTGTTAAAAGTTTCCTGCAAGTTTTGGACTAAAAAAAGGAATGCACTTTGAATTAAGTCCCTGGCCACCAACAGATGTTGGTAGTATTGTTAACTGCATGTACCTTGCCCTTTCCTGTCTAGTTGAGTTACCAGGTTTTGCATCTTTTTACTTCTTAAAGAAATTGAGATTGCAAGAAATGATTGTTGCTGGAATGAAATTCACACCCTTGCCTCTAAAAAGTCCTTTGCCTGGCCTTGTGCAACCTTTGCACTCTGGATATTTGTAGCAATTTTGGATGAAGTCTACATTGATGAATACCATCTCTTGGTTTTTTGAAGGAAAAGAAAAAATAGCCACACTGATTTTTGGCTGTCTACTGAGAATGTTGTTGATTAAACAGTTAGGTGATGGAAAACTGTTGTAGGTAAAGCCAACGAATTCAGTGGCAACAGAACAATTTTAATTAAGCCTCCCTGCATTTTTGCATTTTTGGTAGTTTTCTTAATGTCATTTGCTAAAAGAGTTGATACTTTCATGGTATATCAGCTTCAAAGACATGATGAAAGAAAAGACGTATGATCCAGACTTGAAGTGTGTGTACATTGTCATGAGTATGAGTACAAAACCATTCTCACAAGTCTGAATACAGGCAGTTGTGCAAAACCATGAGTATGAGTATATACTCACAACAAGTCTGACATGATAATGCAGTTAAATGCATTTCACCACTACAACAACTTAAGTTGTGAATAAATTCCCTTTAAGTAGAGTTTTCATACTGTAGCTGTAAAAACAAAATGCAGTGTTCGTTTCATGTTTTCTGTCATGTCAGCACCCTCTGGTTATCAGTTTGATGGCAGCAGCGAAAGTTTTGGTAGTAGCTGTCATTACACTGATGTCCAGATGTCTTTTACCTGTCATTATTACGGGATGTACAAAAAGCTTTCAGAGCTGAGCTAGAAACCAGTTTAAGATGGATCTTCTCTTCTGCTCCATCCAGCTTAAAAGGTACAAACTATTAAACTATTGGAGAGTGAAAAGAAGAACTCTTAGAGATGTTTTTATGGGATTATGAGATGAAACAGTTAAATTATTGATGAGATAAAATTACCAAATGCATATTAGGTTGTCAAGTTTAGAATGTCACATTATTTTGATAATGGGATGTTATTTATGGACAGTATTGGCCAGAACTTTGACGTTCATTGACCCTGAGTTAAATTTTTAAATGCAAGTAACCCTGAGGTAAGCATGCCTCTGACATTTAGCTAGTGATGTCATTCACCCTCAGCTGGTTTAATCTCTGAGCATAAGCCATTGACTACGCACTGGAAATGTCACTGTGAATTAGTGACCAAAGCTAATGGTGTCACTTACTGTATATATCCATAACTATAGGTCAATATTGAGCAGAGGGGTCACTGACCTTGAGACAGTAACCCAAATGTAATGTTGTTTCTTGACCTGAGCTAGTTACATCCTTGACTTTGAGATAGTGACTCTCGTCAATCAACACTTCTTTGATCCTGTGACTCCTGCTCTATTGCCATTACTGTGAGCCAGTGAACCTGAGCCAATGTTGTCACTTTCCCAGACCCAGTCGTACTGTATCCGAATAAAAAAAGAAAGACCCAGTCATATCCTTTGAACAGCAGTCAAGGACCCTGTAGTGGTGATATGAGCTGGTGACCCTGAGCTTGAGACGTTTGTATGAGATAGTGACCCTTAGGTAGTTGTGTCACTATTAGTGTGGTCTCACGTACCCTGCGCTCAAGGTAACACCGTGTTACCCTGAGCGCGAGTAACGTGAGAACGCGGGTTTACTCGGGGTGGGTGTTAAAATTTCGATCCACCTCTGAACGAGGGTTCTGCAGTTTTAAACACAGTGTTTGTGTAATCAGCCATAGATCACTGGTACAGAGCTGTATGAACTCCATTTCCTATCAGTATTGTACACACTAAACAGACTGGTATTTTATTACATGAACTACCCCTAGTTGCTGCATGGCGAAACTATTTCCCTTGGAGAAAGCAAATTATTTGAGATAGTTTTTTCGTAAATTTTTCCTAGGCCTACTTCTAAATTCAGGTCCATAGCCAGACACGGTATACAGGAAGGGCGAGATAATTTCCCGGCCAGGCAAAATATGTTTTAGAGACCGAATACTTGTATCAGTTTAGCCGTACTTCTACCAGTCTCGGGTGTTTTCATTTCAGCTGTAGCCTGTAAATAATGATTTACCTAACAATTTGGAGACAAACAAGAGAAAATTCGCGAGAAACTTGTTGACTTCTGTAACAACCCAATCAACTGAACGTGGGGTACATGAGAACACACACTGGAAATCATAGTGTTAGCCTGCCGTTTTACCTTGGTATAAACATGGGTTACACTGGTTGGCGCAGGGTACGTGAGACCAAGGTATATGAATGTGTTCCCACTTGAGTTCGAGCAGGAGATAAGATCCGGATCTGACCCAGAGCAGAGATCAGTTTGCAAGTGGGAAGGCTCTAGTTTCAGGATGAGATCTTGAGAGCTTGATAGGCCCTTTGGGAAGGATCAGACCATGTGCAGGTGATCAAAAAACAAGTGGGAACATAACAGAGGATCAAGGTGACCCGAGATCAAAGCAAACGAATGTCGTAGTTCCACATTTTCCTATCTCTTGAAATGGAGGAGGCTATCTTATCTCCCGCAGGCATTCCAATGGGAACGCTCATGCGGTTAGCCACAAAATTTTCCATTTGACTGAGCTTCAGGGATAAGCATCTGGGGGATCAAGTGGAAACACGGCCTATGATCCTGTGACCCATAGCAAGTGTTGTCTCACATGCTGGGCTGATTACATACTGTGAGCCAGTGGCTAGTATTAATGATGTCATTATGAGCTAGTGACCATTAGCCAACTGCATCACTCACTCTGAGATAGTAACATCCCTGAGCAGTAGGCAGTGAGCTCACTGTTTGAAGTAGCTGTGAGCCAGTGACCCTAACCTAGTGATGAAAATTTCAGTGAAGGAGATGAAACTGACCAAATCCTGACAGACAGCTTTGTATGAGACAGCATTTAGTGTCTTCTACCTATTTTCCTTCGACCTATGAATCACTGGCAACCAAGTTGGTACAGTACATGCTGATGACACTGATCCTAGGATTCTTGATCCAAAGGTCTGCAAAGGGTATCTGCAGTATGGAGTTACTCTGAGGCAGGAATGTGACGTTCATTACAGAGCATGGTGTGCTACTTCTTCCTCAGAAAAGTTTCCTATAGTATGTGCAGCCAAAGATGGATGACACATGGAGACATAGGTCTGTTTTTTTTATTGATGTCTTTGTTTTTAGTCCATGAAGAAGCTTCATGATCATTAACCCACAAACCATATATCACCAGCTTTCAGGAAACCTTTTAAAAAGTGGTTTTGATTACAATAGAAAGGATAGGTAGCGCATTTCCAGCCACTTGTGTCTCCTAGTGTCATCTCTGAAGTAGAAATACTTTGATATATCATTTCCAACCAAACTTCCTTCAGTGTGTGAATCATGCAGGAAGGATGTAGGTAGCTAGGAGTAGGGTATAGATGACAATTGGAAACCAGCAGGTTCACAGGAAACCTTACTTCCACAATTACAAACCATTCTCTCTTCTACCCTTGGCTCATAGCTGGTACTGTTATTTTCATTTGACTGTCAAAATTTTACTAACTTCATTGTCAGCTTGGCAAGGGTTGTCTGACCCTAAAAGAGGTCATTTTTGGTGATGTGTTGCATTAGATTTCACAGCCTGACATAATAAATCAGATCTAGGTGATCTGTTTTGAGTGATCTGTTTCAGTTAGGTATTGATTGCACTTACAAAGTTTGAATCCAGTGACCTACTTTTGAACTTTGTCCTAGTTTTCTGGACTGTGTCCTTAATTAGTGAAGTTCCAGCTATTAGTATACCTGTCCTAAAGGAATGTTGAGAGATGAAATAGATATCAAATTGCTCTTGACTTGTGACTTTCAGACAATTTGTCTTTTGCCCGGAAGTATTTTAAGACTATTTTTGGACATAGTTTGTGTGACTGGTTGTCATGGTTTGGTTTTGGGTCAATGGATTTGGAATGATTATCTGTAAGATTGAAGCAGTGTTATGTGAGGTGTGTAGCAATCAGTGCAATTTATGTGTTTATAGCCGAACTCTTGCCTTTGTGTGGATTGCACAGTACTGTACTGTAGGTGCTACAACTGAGTGTGCTAAGTGTGTGGTATGGTTGTAAGACCCCGATCATCCCGTACCCCCCGATCATCCCGTACCCCCCCCCCGATCATCCCGTACCCCCTTGTGTACTACATACTGTGAGGAAGGCCTTAATGTGTGCCAGTGAAGTGTCATTTCATCTTGATGAGAGTAAAATTTTGGAAATTGCATTAAAAATACTCAAATAGTGTACCATTTTCATAACAAATGACATTTAAGATAAATTTTACCAATCCCAGTACAAGATGAAAATGGGGAATATCAGCCAATACTGATGGTGAATACAGATGATCATTCCAACAGTAATGCAGTCATTCAAGTGAACCTATAGTTCCTATAAAACCTATTAAAAACCTATATTAAAAAATGGGGCCTACATTTGTTGGAAGATGCCTATAAAACCTTCAAAAAAACCTTAATTTTGTATTTTTAACATTACTAATGTACAGTATACCTCTTTGCTTCCCTGTTGGAATTCAAACCTATGCCTCATTTCAGTTTGGCCCCTCCCTATGTCAACTCCACTATAAATACACCTGTAAGGCTGACTCTCAAAGGAGTTTAAATGTCTACCACTCAGGAACAAATAGTTTAATCTAGAGTTATATTGGTAGTATCATCCCTCAAACTTTGTCTGAGGTCAAGAGGTTGTCTTCAATAGTCTTTGCAAGAGGTGTCAAACAGTTGGCTTAGCTGTCACATAACCCCTACAGTAGGAACAGACATATTGTAAAGATAAGAGCATTCCAGGCAACATACTGGGTAATGTAACTGAAAGATAACAAATGATGAGGTGAGAGGTCATATTACTCACTAGGGAGGAGGTTGCTGTCATATGTACTGGAGGATTTAATATAAATTTATTTTATAGGTGGTTGGAATGGGTGGGGAAGGTATGTTTGTTCTGTTTTATAGAAGAATAAATTTGTATTTGTTTTTATGGAATAGTTTCTTTATGAAGGTGAAATAGACTTTACACTTGCATTAAATTAATAAATTTAAAGTTGTGCAGCTTGGCAGTTTCATTTCCTTCTCAAAGTGACTTGGGAATCCCAGTAATTACAGTATGATACTGTGCAATCAATCAACGTATAACTATAGTAGGAGTTGCTAGAAACTACTTGATTTAATTCAGTGATTCCCGAATTGGTATACACATATCCTTAGGGGTACAAAATTTAGGTGGGGGTGGGGGATGCAAAAATAGTACCAAAGGGATCAAGAGTTGATTTTTGTTGTTGCTGATTGGAGATTAAGGGGGAGGGGTCTGGTATATGGTGGATCACCTAAAATGATGCAGACTACCTTGTGTACGGGTTTTAAAAGAGTTGGGAAGTGCTACTCTAATCTATTTTGGTAAGGTAGTAGTTTTGAAATGGATGGTATAGATGTAAATACGTAAACTTAAATTTAGAAAACCTCATGAAAAGTTTTGACTCTTTTTAGTTGTGGGTTAAAAATTAGAACACAGTCATTGTAAACAAGTATGGGTAGGTTACATAGTACTTCATTTTACCAAATTTTGTTTTCTGGCTGCCCACATGATTATCATGATCTAGATTTGGTACCCAAAGTACACAGTGCTTCTGTTGTACCAGTCCTATTGGTGTTTCACTGCTAAAAAATGGTACAGGTCTACAGAATATTGATCTGAGACCCAGACATGGGTCACAAAAATTGTAGTGACACAGTTTATAGATGACTTACTGTACATCTATATGGTGTGTGTAGACACAGCGCAAAGAAAAATTAAACTAACGATACAAAAGATTTTAAACAGCATATTGCATGCATGATGTGTTAATAAATATATAATTAACTCTTAAAAATTTTTGAATTAAAGTGAGCATACAAATGAAAATGAAACAAATACTTCACAAATTTGATTTCCTTGAGTGGAAGAAAAGTGCACTAACCTTTAGTATATTAAAAGAAGGAAACACCTCAAATTCCCCTGTGTGCAAATGAATCCCATCAGTGATAACATTATAGATATCAACTGTGGGAAGACACCTCATATGAACACTGATTCAGTCAGATTTATCGTTAGAAATTTAAACCTGACACAAATAGTTGTTAAAAAATATCTGTCGCAGTAATTAAATAATCGTTGTGTATTTCCTGTTACTTCAATTAATAACGGAAGAGGTATTTCCTGCTTAAGCTCAGTATTAGAATTGTATATTTTTTCTACGTAAGGATGTACTGTAAGGCAAAAGTTATTGACACATTAAACTGTTTACTTTTAGAATTTAAAACAATGTTGAACTGTAATTGACTGAGTAAAGAGTTACGTCATAAAAGAGAAAAAAAAAATTTTGGAAGGTTGATAAATGGGTGGAATATGTTTGTTTCAAGAATCAAGAATTTAAAGTACCTTTAAAGAGGTTTTAGTCTCACTGTGTATATTGGTAATTGGTAGTAGCGGATAGTTGCATGTTCGTCTTGTATCAGTAAAATTCACCTAAAATGCTGAAACTACTTAACCAACTTCCCTGTACCTGTGGTATATTTTATATGATTTTTGACATGGAGAACAAATCCTTGATACATTTCTTATATTAGTATTGAGTAGGTATCAGTAGATACTGAGAATTGAAATGTTATCAGCAATATTGTTCATTAGTTTGTTAGACCTGTATATTGACACAACACTACTTTAAACACAGAAACTACCTGAAACCTTAATAAAAAATACTGATACAAACATAAAACTAAACAACAAACAGTACACTTGCATTGATAAAAAATAAAATTGATCTTTGCAGGCCCTATTGAAAGGCCGCAAAATGTTCCAGTAGCAATTTTCAAAAGTTTCATACTTGCATAAAATGTGAAGTTTTAATAACTCATTCAAAAAAACAAAATCAGACAATCAGAGGTAAGCAGAGATTCCTGCCAAGGGGCAACCGAGGGTGTATGTCCAGATCAAGTGTTGGAAACCCAACTTACGATCCTTAGTGAGTGGTGGCCCACGTGAGTTGCCACAAACAGAACATTTTATTGATATTGCGATATTCTAAGTTTTATAGCTTGGAATGAAATTTAAGATGATTATATATATGGTAATATGTGATTTTGTTTTACAGGTGTATGTAAGTATAGACCATAGAACTTTATTCACTCATTTAGCTTTCCATATAGCAAGAAAGCAACAATGCATTCTACAAACATTACATTATTGTTTTTTCGGTTATTGGCAGAGGAAATAAAAGTTTTAAAATTCAGAAGTAAAAAACGAAGCGTATGTTTGTTTTAAAAATTACTCCTAATTTTCGAAAAACAGATAAAATGACATTTGTTCCCTTGTTGAATGTACTGTCACTGTTAGTATGGAGACACAAATATTATCTGACTTTCTGCTGTACAGCAAAAATGCCCTCTACTTTTGTGGCCTTACTGCTTTGTCGTTTTACTGTTCCTATACTTTAATCTGCTTATGTTTGTAACTTTTATATTGTGAAATTTGTCGTTTTGTTTGTAACATCCTACTGCAGATATGTAATTTCCTTGTTTGAGGATTTAATAAAGTATCTATCTATCTAATACACATAGGTACACTATGTTAGCATTCTCCCTTACTTCAGTTCTATGGTATGGACCCACTTTTCCTGTGGGTTGCTAATAGCAATGCAAAAAAACCACTATGCTAGTGATATGCCCATTGTACAGGTATTATAGGCTTTATATGCAAATAGTTTTTGCCATTTCAGTCAGGTAGTGAAATGCACAAGTACTGGGCAGTCACACATGCAATGAGGTGTATAGGGCACATCCAGGGTCGCCAGATTTTGTGGGAAGCAAAAGACCACATTTGGCCTTCAATTTGTTCAAAAATGCCAAATGAAAACTCTCTCCAGAGACAAAATTTAGTAAATTTTAAAAATGAAGAAAATTTTCTCTTTTAGGAGGTGAAAACTGCATCTTAATACATAACTTGCAGCATTTGGAAGATAGAAACTTTCAAAGAAACGCAATTTTTTCTCAAGATAAAGTTCATTATGGGAAATCTCTGATGTCATCGCGGCACATTAATTTGACGTAGAATTGAATTTCTTTAAGGTGTTAATGCTGCTGTAGGGAGTACTTAGCAACTTCGTTTGTTATGCCCTACATATGGTGTAGATTTGTACTAAATCTACATGGAAACATATTCAAACATTCCAAC
>WURT03653145.1:12683-38681 GCA_009936505.3 Holothuria glaberrima
CACTAAGTGAATACTGATGATGACTATAATGACAACCATAAATGAGGCTTATCTGATCTGCCATTTTGGGCATGATGAAGGTCTGGTGACAGGACGGTCACCGTAGGTCAAAATCCAAAACCTAATGAACACAAACTTTCATGATGGGAAAGATGGACACTTTTAATACTAGTTATACAGATTTGTCATGTTGCAAGTGCGGTTCTAAAAACTTTTATTTTAATGAGTCTTTTCATAAATTCACTGCTTATCATTTCCTAGTTTATTATAAGCTATTATACTGTTTTCCACTCTCAACAACTTTTCACATCCTATTTATATAAATATGTACTTTTACTTTCACATATGCACTGGATTTCAATATTAACTTGAATTACAAAAGCTGTTACCTTGCATAAATGTACCAATTCTGTAGCAAAAATGTTATCACCCGATTAAAAACAACCACACATGCATAATCATAGAGGGCACACTAATTAATATAGAGATGACAATATGTGTCCTTTTATCATTTACAGGCAAATATTCTTTGTGATTCGGAAAATTTGTACCATTTAATACACAATTTACAAATGTATGATAGCCAATTCAAAGTATAGTTGCTGGGTACTTTATCCTGAAGATTTAAGGTCTTCATTGGAAGAAATTCACAGCTTTGGTGCTTATGGCTAATTTGATCACCAAAACTTGCAAATTTTCAAATGATGCAAGAATGTTTGTTACGCTAAAAATGTTTAACATTTTGGAATAAGAGCTACTGGGGAGTTTATTGGTGACAATGAATGGTCTATTCTATGGCATGTTGATGCAATGAAAACACAATTATTTTCCTTTAAAATGCAATACCTATCACAAACGAATTTGCACAAAATCTTCGAACAAAATTAAATTATTTTACACTAAACCCTATTAATGTACTCTCTACTAACAATGGCATAAATGGTAAAAGTACTTTGGCACAAATGAAATGGAAGAAGATAGCCTACATTTTTAAAGGCTAAAAATCTCTCACAATTTTGTTAAGTGGTTTTCAGTTTCATTGTCATCTGCAACTTTAAGCTTTCATTTAAGGTAACCCATTCTATGCTGGCAGGTGTATGACTGACTGAATACACCACACCCAAAACTTGTAAGAGATAAAATAACCACAACGTAATTGGAGCAGATTACTACAAAAGGGGACACTCGTGAACTTTGCACTGAGTAGCAAGTTATCACGGCAGTTGTGGTTAACTTTGGACCGACTTATTCTAGTATTACTTTCAAATATATGGGGAAATGTGTGGGGTGAGGGAACGAGAGAGGGGCCTGGTTTAACGAATGTAAAGGTGAACTTTGACTGACTCATGCTACTTAACCATCACATGTACAAGGGGGTGGTGCTGGTTGAGAGAATGTCTCATACATTTGCGACCCACTTGGAAGGCAACGTCATTTTGCGCAATACAATTGCTGGTACATTGATTCTTAACTATGATGCCATTTTCTTTGTACCTATGGTAATTGAATATTTGTTTAAGCAGTACACTGTGACATCATGGCATAGTTAATAATTGTCTTCCAGGTAAAAGCAGTCTGTGGCTAGCCTGCATAGCTGGTTGGGCTGTCTCTCTCCCCGAATCCCTAACTTTGTACAAAGCTAGGAATGAATCAGCAAACTACCTCTAACACTACAGCTTTGCAGACAGCAGACCAGGCTCACAACAACTGAAATCTATTTGTACACATACCATATGGTAGTTGTACAGTGAGTATGATGTTAAGCATACTGCATTCATCCCATAACAACTGAAGGATTCATAATTACAGGTATGTAGACATTCAACACAGAAAAACTGTTCTTACTCAACTATTATTGCATAAATCCTTTAATGAAAGATCTGTTAATATTTTCCACATTCCCAAGGTATACCTGTTCAAAGTTTCACCTTTTTCTTAGCTGACCGATTAGTAACATGACAAATTAATGTGTAAGCTTCACACAGCCTGTATTTCTTTTGGAAACTATAAATAATTGCATAGTTTCTTGCCAGTCATGACGTAATTTGTTAACACTGAAGAGCTGTTACTTCCAAAATAAACCTTACCATGGTAATACACTTCCACATCAATTCACTCCTTTCCCACCACCCACCTTCTCAGAGTTTACTATGGCCACAAAGTGAAGCTGAATGCAAAACTGCATTGAGGTTTCAATGACATCATTTCCCCCAGACGTTCTACCAAAACTGTAAAATGTACAAGGGAATGCAAACATTACAGCAGTTTAAAACAAAGGTAGACCAAGCCATCCCTCCTTCATGCCACAGCTATGTAGATTCAGCAACAATTTATTTATACTTAAGGTGTAAAATACAAATTTGCATGCACAGCAGTCAATTCTGGGTGGATTTTGATAAGAATTGTGGCTTTTACACACTTTTAAATGCTTCTCACATATCATACAGTTAAGTATGTCATTTTCTTTGTCCATAGACCATTAAGCAGTCCCTTTTAATGGTTCATTAGTGACTTAGAATCCTAATGGCATCAATACAATACTGAGTAGGTGCTAAAAGGGCCACAATATACTTTTACTGGCTGACACCTATTCTTGTTCATGCCTTACATAGAACCGAGGGTAAAGGTTGTAGTGTTAACTGGGTCTGCCTTCCTTCAGTATATTGTTTTGCATAGCAAAATTGCTGAGCGCTTTTTTAAATTTGTATGGCAATCAACAATTTATTTTTCAATTTTTGTATCGCCACTGTACTCAATTGCATCGCAAACTGTGATGCGATACCGGCTATTGGGGACCCTGTGTGTTAAAAGGTTTCAGTTCCTTTTTGTTACAAAATTTCTGTATCTGAGAAAACCAGTAACAAAAATGACTAAGAGAGATAAACAGGCTCATTGAATTGATATCAATTATTTTGTGATGGGCTTAAAGGAAATTATTACATGACAATGCTTCTAATTAGCCTCATTACTAATGTATCACTTCCTACATGTGCTGAAAATGTGGGGAATTGTAGTTTTTGTAGACAGGGGTTGCATATGGTACTACTTAATGTTTAAAAGTGTCTGGTCATGAATTTGTAGTAACTGATTTTAATCATTACTTACCCTATCATTGCCATTTCGTTGTAAGTCAAATGTGGAGAATCTCTTAATTTGGTCATTTAGCATCAAGATTTGAGTAAATCTCATCAGATATGAAAAAAAAATCATAACTTTTGTGAACCAACCCAATAAGCCCCTTTAAGGATCCTCCACCTTTTTGTCAATTTTTGCAAGTGTACTGAACATATCTGGGGATGGTGGGGAGGTCAAAGACACTTGTACACCTTTTCAAAGTGTTAAGAATGACAACTTCTTGCCTATACATCATCACTTGCCACACTTTCAAGTGAATTCTCTGAGAAGGGGGGTGGAGGTTGAAGCAGGGTTCAAACACTTTTTGACAGAGTAAATTCCATGCCTTTCAAGATTCTTTTGATGACTTGCACCAGGGTCCAGTTGGGGATTACATGTGTAAATAGGAGGTAAGAGAAGGGTGATGTAGACTGAATATTACACCAGAAACCTAGGGTCCATGCATGTACAGAAGCAGCGTGTGTGGTTGTAGAACAGTATCAGGGCTATCGTAATGAAACTAATTTTCCCCTCAAGTGTTTTTTTATTTCCCTCTCATGTAAAACTTTAAAATAAAATGTCATCTGGCTAAAGAATGACATTGTAACTTGCCAAAATTTGAAAAAATATGTCAAACAAAGAGAGACATTGGACACATGGTTAACTAGACCACTCAAACAGTATAACCTGAGGGTTCCATGCATTCTATCTAGCAGTGGCAGCTGGTCAACTTATACAAAGCAGCAAAGCCTGACTTCAACTTCGTCCTCTCACCTTACATACATATGCACTGTTAATCATCACTTGGAAGGCATTCATTCACAACAAGGAATTATATGATGTGGGCAAGAAAGATCAGAATTAGTCTATTTCTTAATGAAAATGTTTGAAGAATTTGTGCAATTGTTTGATAACTATGGTACACTCCTTGCTGCAAAGATATATTCAAGTTTTTCAAGCTCTTTCCAGCAATTTCAAGCCTCTAGGGTTGAAATTCCAGATTTTTAAGGCCTGGAAAATGAATAAACCGAATTCCATACTTCCACACTTTTCCAGCTTTCAAACTGCCATACAAACACTGTTGAAGAAGGGTGCATTTTGTGTTTGGGTTAAAATGATAGAAACAGACAATCCCTCACTCATCCCTGTAGAAGTATTATCTGTAAAGCTTAATTTGATTAATTACTATATCCTACTTTTTCATGAAGTAAATAGATTACTTTCTGTTCCCTGTAGCACGATACAATTGCAACAAATTTCACCATTCAGTAATGAGTACCAGTTGACAATGGTAATTCTCTTATTTCGAGTAGCATCTCACACAGTGCAGAACAGCACTTTTTCCATAATAAACACTCAGAAGTAACAACTAGCCACTACTAAAGCAGTTTAACTAAAATAACCCAATTTTAAATGATTACACAGCCAAAGCAAAAGCAACATATCTGGCAGTGTGATAGCCAAATGTAGAGCTACTATAATTATCCACGACTCAAGTCACCACCTTCCCAGTCCCCTCTCCAACCCAAAAGAAATGACATAACAAAAGTGACTCTAGGGGAAATTTTCTACCATCTCATACCCCTGCAACTCTACTCTTGAGCTGAACTTTTGCCAACCGACAAAACAGCCGAACACAATTTGACTAGGCCACCAGTAAAGTTACTCCATAAAACATCTACCTACATAACCTAACAGTCGGAACCCTTCCGTGAGTTCCGAGGTACCAGTAACACAAGATATATGCACACACCTGGGAAATTTTGTATGCTTCGAAATGCTTTGGACAGCCCAAATGAATCTAGAGAAGCATTAATAATAACCTTTACCATTAAAACTTCAAGGACATTTGCAATAAGTTACACATTTAAAGGTATGTGGACGTACAACCAAGTGGTTTGTTTTTTTCTATGCAGTAGATGATTAAGACTCCCTCATGACAGGTTTATACCAGAATTACTTGTTACAACTTCTACTGTTACTAAGATTTACTTCTTTTATGTGAGACCATTTGTGAGAGATATATGCTAAAATTATAATGTGCAGTTACACAATGCAAGTATTTCTCATTAACCCTACCTAATCGATCTGTAAAGAACTTGACAGCTAATTTGAAGTTTGCTATGCCTTTTTGACACTTTCAAGTATGCAAGAATTACTTCCAAAATAAATCTCTCAAAGCAGATCAACATTACCGCTGTCTTATAAATGAAGGTTTAATAAAACAAAAAAAAAACCCAACAAAAAAAGTGGTTTTGGAGCTCTTCCATGACACAGATTTGAATATGTAGCTCTTGTTTGTCAACAGCATACGTGTACACCAGAAACTTTCTTGTGAAATGGTCAATTTTGCATGGACCTAGATGAGGTGTTTGACCATTTGCTGCATTATCAATGCGTTCTACATGCATCTAAGCAGACAGGAATGTGATTTTCATGATGATGGACTTTGAACCTCAACATACAGGGTTTCTCCTTTCATTTAGTTTTCATCTAGACAGTACCAGGGGCAGAGGTAGATGTTAGAGACATCAGTAGAGTCAAAGGGTTATTAAAATTTCAATGGCTTCTTGCAGTCATCTTTCAAGGTGTGGCTTCCCTCCCAGTTGGGAGGGGGACCCTTCCTCCCAGTGAAGGTAGTAGGGTTACAATTTTGCAGAGCAGTGCTGAAGTTTACTAAATTCCTTCTGCATAAAACCCTTGAACCTGGAATACAAAAACACTGCAAGATTTTGCATTTCTATAGCACATTTGAACAGTTTTTGCAACAGCATACTTTAGTACTGGATAAATATTCCCTGTCTCTGCAAATTTCCAATGCCTACCTTTGACACTGCAGGAAGGGCAAATATTCATAGGGTCACTGGTATCTGCCATTCTTTTTTCCCTCGAGTTTGCCCATAAAAAATACTCTAACCCAAAGGCCTGCCATCACCACTGCCTGATAATGGCTTCACGTTCAGTTTACAGGGTGAACTTTCAGTGCAAGTTTCCAATTGTCTTTACTAATATGTCAATAACGTAGACAAAAGTTTCAACCAATGAAACTGTCCCACAAATGATGTTTCCATAGAACAGCAAGCACAGTTGATCCTTGGCCACTACAGGCATGTTTAATCAAGTGGCTGATGTGGTGGTGGGAAGTCTTGTGAATATGTCAAACAGCTCACCTGCTCTGAGTAAAGTAACCTGGTCATCTAGGGGTAGCTCTGTAAAGTGGGGGATCCTCTTGGCCCATTCCACTAATGTGAACAGCTGCTTGTCTGCTGCTTGGCAAATATTTGTCACAGGATCATGCTGTAATGAAACAGAGAGGACTCCAAGGAAACAACTGGTAAGAAGGGTTTGTATCTGATAAGTATAAATTTACAAAGAATGTCAGGAATGTGTTCTGATTTCCTCAATCTCTGCAGGATGATCAAGTAACATGCTGACAATTCACATGAGGACACATATGTTCTGTTTTTCAACACAGTCTGCAAAAAGGCAGAGAAACATAAAGAGATTTCCAGAGCTTGCTATGATGTACCTTATCATCCAGTGACATGGGCTGAGGTAATTATGACATACAAAGACCCTACTGTATCTTCCTCACCCTCATCTCTCCCCACCTCCTGCCACCTTCCTTCCACTCAAAACTAAAATCAGGCAGTCACATTATTCATGCATGGATGATTATTTATTTGAAATTTTTTGGGTAAGATGAGTATGACGCTGATTGAAACACTGAATCTGGAAAATCTGCCTCTGTCCCCCACCCCCCTTCCCAAACTCATAAAACTTCCCCTATCTACCCACAATCACAGCAAATGACCACTGGCCTTCCTGGGTTGTGCACTACATCCCATTACTTACAGGTGTGTCAACATATGTCTCTGTGTTTGGTTCCACTGCTAACTCTGCCTCCAGTATCTTCTCCACTGGCATATCGTTGTTCGCCCCGCTGGTACTCTCCACCTGACTGTCCCCCGTAGGTTTGTCTTTTCTTTGACGCTCTTCTTGTACAGCTGAACGAAATTTAACAACACAGGCTATAGCAAGACTGTATGCAGCTTGTAAACCCAGCTACCTTGTTGTATGGACAAGATAGGAGGGGTAAAAATGGTAACCAGCAAGGGCTGTGCTGTTTAAATGGTTAAACAAACCGATTTACCTTTTAAACAGACCAAATACTGATAAACATTTAAACAGTCCAGGCCTTTTTTCATACAGTGAGATTTTATTAATCACTTCTTTTCAAGGTTAAGTTCCCAATCCTGCAACTCATGTGTAAGTCACAAAGGTTTGTCCAAGTGTGAACAGAGATACTGCATAGAAGTGAAGTTATATAAGGCTTTACCTCAGATTCCCTACTCACTGCATGAAACAGAGGACACTCTTTCAATTTGAAATGAATGTCATTTTTACAAGATCCATTTCAACTGTATATGAACATTTTTGGGACTGTTTAAGCATTCAGTACAATCCTTTTGCACAGCCCTACGGCCAACCATGGACAGATGGCATGGTGGGCCACCACTTAAACTGTAAACAAAATGTTTTTACGTGATGCAAATGCAGTTATCCTCTAGTATAGTTTGGTCAGTTCAGGGCACATTACAAGTTTTACATAGCTTCATGCCAAAAATGACTGGATTAAAATTGACTGAACTTTATTAAACATAACATGAGAATGATGTGAAAAAACCTTGCTGTTTTTGTTTACATTTGAAAATAGAACCTGTTGAGGATTACTTCTTCCATTTTGAAAGTTATTGTTCAGGGAGGGAAAAGGGAGGATTTCAAAATTTGAGGGATTTATCACATGTCCAGGTTGCACTGACTAATAAACGAACAGATAAGAATTTGTCCGACACAATGTAAAAATATTTCTCTTGGGGTTTTTTGTGAGATACAAGTTACATAAATCTTACAGTTTTCATCTCCTAACTTTAAAGTTCAGACAACACACAAATGGTACTGATTGATTCAGAAGTACCTATTTCAATATTTCCTTTTCTTACACATAGCTGCAAATTTTAATATACAGATGACAATTGTGACATAATTATGCATTGATCAATGAGAAGTTTTGATAATGCTACCACCTAGCTCATAAATGGGGGTGGGGATGGGGGTGGGTGGGACCCTTACTGTTAAGCAAGACATAAGAAGGAAGGGGAAGAACAGGGTCTTGACATTTAACCATCAATTTACCTTCTCTCCTCATCCCCATCTCAATGCACTTCTGATAGCGGCAATACTGACACCTGTTCCTTTGTCTCTTGTCCACTATACAACTCCTTTCATCTCGACATGTGTATGTTAGATCCTTCCTCACCGTCCTCTTGAAGAACCCTTTGCAACCCTCGCAGCTATATACTCCATAATGCTTGCCTGCAAAGAAAGTTATGGAAGCATTTGGTCATGGTAACTCTGGTAAAAAGCTATGCTAGACTGTAACGGCAGGTTATTTAGGATCCCTCTTTATAAACAGAGGGTAGGAGAGGAGCAACTTAAGCAAAGAAGAGTAGAGTGCCCTCTGTGAGGGCATCCTTTGATTGCATGACAACTTCCCAATGTTTTGCTTGCAGGAATTTAGGAAATATAGAAGGCCAGTTTATGAGTGACGTACATTATCATATCTGCATGTACAAATGGTATAGTACATTAATTTGAACTAGGTAACTTCTCACTTTCATTGATTACTTCCACTCTCTGACACAAACTAACCAGCAACCATGAGCCCATGGGAGTCAATATTTATGGGGCCAAGGTTAATTTGTGTCCAAGTAATAAATTATGGATTGTATGACCTAAATTTTCATGATGCAGTGCTGCAACAGGTGTTTAGTTACTGCCTCACAGGTCTATACTAACAACGAAATACATTAGGGCCAGTTATCAGGGTAACAGCTGCAGTACACAGGTTAATAGTGCTCCATGTTGTTGTTTGTTTTTTGGGTTTTTTTTTTTTTTTCTTTGGTGTTGTTGTATACACATCAGGCAAATGGGGGGGGGGGGCTTAAATTTGCCAAACATTTCTAGATTAGTATAAGTTCAAAAGAAAGAGAGACGTATGGAAGGAGAATTGTAATACTTTTAAAATATGTGATGCCATCTTCTTAACCTTCACCTATCTAAACCCATATCAGGATCACACCACCTGAAACCACAGATCATTCCTCATCCCATTCAAATTCTATGACAACTATTTTACCTGAGGCTCTGTCTCCACACACTGCACAGATACTCTTTTGAAGTGAAGTTCCTGGAAGGGATCCTGGTGACACTGCATTTGATTGGCTGACCTGGGAGAAGTTGATACTTCCTGGGGTCATTGGAGGGCTCTGATCTGGCATCATACCACCATGCATACCCCCTGGTATCCCTACTGGTATTGATAAGGGTGATGGTGTTAGTATAACTGGCTTAATGTCATCGGAAGTTGACATACTGCTTAATGTGGGTGACTGCATTGGTGAAGGGGAGTTCATTCCTGTAAGACAAAAAGAGAAATGTATTAGAACACAATTGCATACATAACTTGCAGGTACACTGCATATCTTGCACAATGTTAATTTAGCTTTTGCATCGTTTGTTGGTTATTCAAGACAACAGCTCCTTGGTTCCTTCCTTGACATATGGAGGTCCTTCTACCTCTCTTATAACATGTGTACAAATGGAAAAGAAAATATAGCTTATCTTCAAAACAGATAAAACATAACAGAGATTTAGTACCAATTCCAAGGAGGTGCAGTCACAGGAAAAAAAAAAAAAAAACCAGGAAGTTGTTTTTGTACTGTCCCCTCTACTGGGCTAACAACTTTGCCAGGTACCATTTGCTATCAATTAGGGGTGATAAACGCTAACATGAGGTAATGAGGAGCTGCATTCCTAACCAATACCACCAAATGCAATCACTGATAACAACCGTGCAGAAATGTAAATAAATCAATCATTGATCTACTGGGTCATAATTTCTATATTTAACAACAAGTAATTTATTCATAGTTTGTACCATCATTGCTGGAAACCCTAGACAGTTAAAGAACTGCACTTCTTCATTGACTTGCTTCAGTCTCTTCTATTCCTAGATCATATTTTCATGCCTAAGTTACAATTTGTATATTACCCACTTCAATAAATCTTGTGACTGACTCTCCTATATCCATTGGCTAATAGTAGACACACTTGTATCGATTCCATACTCAAGGGATCCCTTTTTGAAATTGTTGGATTATAACCTTTAGATCAATATAGCCGGAAAAGTGAGCTAGTCACTCCACTATCAGCTTTAATATGAAACAGTGTCCTTGTAATATTACTTAATTACTGTAATACAGGCAGTCAACCATTAGCTCATTAATCATAAGATGTGTTTCTTAAATTCCCTTTCACAGACGGATGGGTTCTGTAATATAACGGTGCAGTCTTGCAAGTGGTAATACAAATCAATTCCCCTTGTTCTTTCGATGTGGTTGCACTTTAATCTAGAACGAACCTCACACAATGTCACACTCTCGATATCATATGGATGAAAACTGAGTTTTAAATCTCCCATTTCAGAAAATGTCCAGGGAGGGGATAAAAAGTAGGTTGGGGTCATGGTCCATATATTTACAGGACTGAAGGTCACACTGTTAATTATAAATTTGTACAATAAAATACCATACAAGAAGACGTAATCTGCAAATTTAGGAAAAATTTCTGTAGAGTGGTGGAGGAAAATGGTATCCACAGTTTTTACAAGGGAAGGGGAAGCAAGGAGCTGAGATAAACCTTTAAAAGTTTGTGCCTGAAAAATACAGCTGTTTGTAAATTAAAAGGAAAATATGATTCTTCTGAGGTAACTTCCACAGTTTCTAAAACCCTGTTATGAACTCTACCATTTCTATGGCCCTTGGACCCTTCAAGATAATTTTGTACCCACTCCTTGCTGAAGAAATACCTGATGGTAAATTTCTCACCATCTACCCACATATTCTAACATTCTCTTACGAATATGACCAAAGATTTGATACAAATGTACAGAATGTATAAACCTGATGCAATGACCCAAAATATTGCTAAAATAATTGCTTCAATGGTCGTCCATAAAGCAATGTTATTTAAAAAAGTGTAGGATTAGCTGTAAAGCCGTGAACATGCTTCACGTACAGTTCTGATGCAATGTATTACACCAGCGAGTTGTTGAATGTCGAACCATCTTTCATCCCAATATTGTCCCCTTTTTTTATTCTCAACAACCTGTTGAGCTGCTGCCTTTTTAAGAATTCATACATTCCATGCCTCCATGATCAAAACACCATTTAGTTTTCTATTAAATACCACATATGTACATGCCACTTGTCTGTCTTTCCTTCCAGGTATACATTTATGGCAAAGTTGATAGCTTGGTACTCTACTCCCAGTTCTAATAACATGCCTGCAGGTTCTCAGAGTGAAATGAAGGGTTTTTTCTGTCAATCGGTACCTCACTTGACCCTAACATAACCACTGTGATTGGTGTTTGGAGTGCTCAAAATGCTTTTCAAAGCCTTCGGGTAGGTTCTTATCATCATCCAGCATGTCATAATTTCATTCATTTTCAAACTTGGGAAACGATGACTGATTGTGTCAAGGTTGCAAATTTAATATGAAATAAAGAAACTAGAACAATACACAAGAATTATAACAACTGCTGAAGAATCAGGCCGGAAACTGTAGATTGTTATTTTGATCGACTATTCAGTACTCATCTGTAAAAATGAAATGATGTAAGGATGTACCTCAGTATGCCTGATCATGGAAATACTTAACCCTCATCATGCTGTAGGCGACATATGTCACTGTGAGGGCGCTTCAAAAATAAAACATTCAATACACTATATCCAAAACAAAAGAATGCCTTCCATTCGTGTTTTTGGCCTCAGCTCTTAGAAATGGTGGTGCTTGACTAGAACAGGCCATTTCTGGTAAGGAGACGTTTTGTAAGGTGCACCTGCAGAGCTTAAACGCTTCAAAAATGAAGCCCGCCCTCTAAAGAATTCAGCATGATAAGGGTTAAAAGCTCAATGCCTCAGGGACTGTACAGTACAGTAACAAGATTTCCTTGGGCAGCCTCCCAATGACTCCCCCACCTCACCCCCAAAAGAAGTGAGGGTAAAAGTTTCTGGCAAATTATGACAAGGTTAACAGGGTGTCCCAGGTTTTGGAGAATGATATTCCATACCTTTTTTTGGATCTTCCAGAGTTTTTCAAGAATCATTTTGCCAAGTTATCAAAATTTTCAGGGGAAAATATTTTGCATTCAGGTAAAACGTTTGGAGGTTGGTACTATACACTACAGGTAGTGGGGACCTACCTCAACCTTGAACAGGGTACCCGCCAAGGATATAAAGAAGACTGTGGCAATGTTCGACAAATAACTTTTAAGTTTTATGATAAAGAGGATGTAATCAGTGGACTAAGTTTAGCCTACAATGTAGGCCTGTATTTTTGCACATGTCAGGTTTAGCTTTAGGGGTTTGTTGACCAACCTGATTTATGGACTTAAATATTTCCAAAGATTGATAGACTGCTCTCGGATCTAAGACCCAGTGCCAACAGTACAACTTGTGTGCAAACAGCAGTAGCCTACTTGTTCAATTAAATCCTGTACAGTAATTTGGGACTGAAGTCTCTTCCTTTTGGATGGAAAAAATTCCACTTAAGTAATCAAAGATACATCATAAAACTATGAGAGAATACATTTCAAAGGTTTCTAAGTATTTGCTAGCTACTTCAAGGTGATACAGTTACTGTTTTGATTGAGAAAATAAGAACATCACCAAGCTTTACTGAGGGGCAAAAGACGGTGCATTTCAGGGAATCCAATGACAACATAGGGCATAGATGGCATTGAGATATCAACTTACGCACACAGCCATGTTCTCATGAGGCTTACCAAATATGCACAGGTATGATACCATGGTTTTCCACCATACAAAATTGGAAAAACTTTTATCCAGCACCGTTTTTGTCCCAATCTAAAACCTTTTTCCTCACTATCTAAGGTATGTATTCAGTAAAGCAAAAAAAAAAAAAAAAAAAGCTTGTTGATGAAAACTTGTCCAGACCTTGCAGTTAAATTCAAGGGCTTTCCAGGCCTGGATAACCCCCTTTCAATTTTTCTAACCTTTTTCCAATTTTCCGACCATGTGGGAACCCTGCAATAAATATCAGACACAAACTGCCAATTTTTTGAGACACCTTTTCAATCCATCTAACTTTGAAGGACTAGAGTAAAGTCTAAAATGAGGTGAAACTATTTCTTTGGTTTGGCCCATAGTCTCCACAAAACTCCCTGGTTTAGGATACTTACCTCCTATTCATAAGTTTAAAGGCACCATGATAACACCCAAACATCAGTTAACTTACAAAATTTATTTCTTCTACCATCACTTCCCACATCACATGACCAAGACTAAGAACAGTCTCCCAAGTTCATTTTCAAAAATCTCCTAAATCCTACAAATCTCATATTTTTCTCACAAGAATCTTTCGTGTTTCTATATAATACATATTCAAGGTTAACAAAGGAGTTATTCTGCATGAATTTAACAAAAAAAAAGTACCATATTCAAGCTTAACAAAGGAGTTATTCTGCATGAATTTAACAAAAAAAAGTACCAAAATTATTGTCACATGACTGAAAGGACCCATTCCTGAATAAGGAAGCAAAAAACTAATTCAAATTGGTTGGGGGTAGGAGGACTGCGTTTTCCCTCTGAACTGGCAGCTTGCAGACTAACATACTGCTATCTAACCTTCTTGTGACAAAAAATGAACTACCGTCTATTCCCTAATAAACGCTCCCCCTCTAATAAAGGTCCCCTGTATATTTTTAACAACTTATTTTGTGAATGAAAGTTTACCTTCATACATTTGCAAGTGGTGTATCATTTGTTGTGCACATGTAAGGCTCAACCCAGGCAATACCACGCAACAGCTACATGCACAGTATAGTGTAGCATACATAGGTCCACTAGCACTAAGTTATTTTTTAATTAAAATATACCTTCAGATAAATGCCCCCTTTTCAAAAATGCAATTCCCCCAGGGGGTTTATTAGAGAATATAAACGGTATGGAGTTGTGATTGAATAAATGAATATTAACATAATTACTCTGCTAGAGATTTGAAAGAAAGTAGGACACTTTCTGTCTTATTTTGACAAATTTAAGACTCTGGCATGATGGTATGCCTTAAAACGCTGTTCTGAATGGACATGATGGCCGTACTGAAGCATACATTGCCAAAGAAATATTTAATGACAATTTCCCCATGACAATGGATAAGTAAAGGTGACATGGGTAACAAGTAGGTAAAAAAGGGTTTATGTAGATCCATTAAACTCCCTTTAAGTTTACATTTGTGGACTGTTTTCAAAACACAGGTCTTTTGAGGTTACTAGGTTGGTAGGCCAGAATAGGAAAGAGATTATTTGTAAGTCTAATTTCTTATTATCTTGGATGATAATTACAAAGGTTAAGAGATAACAACCACAGTATTTAGGCATGCCAGACGTATACCAAACAGATTACAGTATCATAGAGGAGGTTTTAAGGGACATCTGTAAGGTAACTGTGCACACATTACATGCAATCTCCTACAACAGAACAAGGTTGAAGGTGCTGTACAAATTCCAAGAGACATTTTCCAAGTGTCATGTAAATCACAGTGGTGTTCAAACCTCGTTGAAGATTTTATCACAAAGTGGAGGATCCATCTTCTTTAGAACCCTTTCTCCACACTTATATTCCCTTAAATTTCATTGTTTACAGGCACTGAAAAATTTGAGATCTTTGGGGAAGTGAATAATCTTGCTGGCAGATGCTAAATATTAGTTTTCAGTGTTACATATTAAGTATTAAGTTTTCAGTGTTGCCAAACATTATCACCTATAATGGTTACATGTGAATTACTGATATGATACTAATACTTTCAAAGGTAGCAGGCTAGGTAAGTATGTATTACAAATGCTCAAAATTCTCCACTAGTGATGAAAACCGGGGCGTAACAACCTGTCTGGTGATTTATCAGTTCCAGGACTATCTCTTTGAAACAGAAACTGCATGGCAATGAAATGGTGACTTGGAGCAAGTGTTCTGAGAGGTAGGAAGGGCACCACCTGGTGGAGATTCAAAGCATTGCCAGGCAGTCTTTGCTACTCTTGATGGGACTGTTCCATAGCAGTTATGTGAGGTAAGTAGGAACAAACAGATTTAGTGCAATGATTTAAATGGGGCCTGACACATCACAACTCCTGCTCTACACTAGACTACTAGACGCCTCTTCTTATCAAAACACAAACAGCAATTCTACTACATTTTATGATGACGGAAATGTCTGTGACTGTGAAAAGTTAGCAATGAAAAATTTACTACACTTTATGATGATCACAGCTATTAAACTAAGTGTAGTTATGATGAAAAGTTTGACAGAGCAGAAAAAAAGGGAATTAAGGAAGTGCTATTTACGGAAATGGCCACCAGTACCTCCCAAGCTACTGACGGAGGATGGTCCAATGGAGGCAGTGATGGTTGGCGACCCCAGCGGCGGTGAGCCCATTGTGCTGGTAGGGGACTGTATGGACCCCACTGAAGACATGGACTTCATCGAGTCTGTAATGGAAAATATAAAGAAAAAAATATGAGTATGAAAAACAGGTTTTAATACAGTCCTTCTTATACATGTGTGTGGTGAAATGGATTTAATGGATATGGGAGAAATTTATAGAATAATGCTACATAATACATCTGTGTAATTTCTCTAGGATAACATAACACTCACTGTGCCAAACAACTTTGCCAGATGGTGGTACTTGCAGGCACTTTAGTGGTTATGTAATTAGGAAGGTAACGTTGAACAACACAAAGTGCATATTTATACCACACCATCAATCATACAACCTATATGATTACACAAGGTTTCCTTCTCACTCATTTTCCCTTTACCAATCGTGAACAAAAGGATGGAAAATCAACTCATCTTCCAAATGAGTGACACTTTTATTGCCAATGAAGCATACCGTACTACAAATACAGGAAATAACTCAGTATAATAAGTGTATATTATTCAAGCAGCCATCTAGAAATGTGTTTTTGATACTTTCTAACTTTAAAGGGCACTTGAATTTAAGTACACTTTGCACTAACTCCTGGTAACATTCTGGGAATCGAACCCTTCATATTCAACATGACACTCGTCTCTGAAAATGCAGATAATTCTGACAAGACAAATGATGAAGATTTACAACATGTACTGCGTAGGCATAATAAATGGATAGAGTTGATTTGGGATGTAATTAATAGTTACACATTAAACAACACAGAAACCTTACTGAATATAAAAGTACAAGACTCGCTAAAATTATTTAAAAGGAACAAATCACGATTGATACATTATAGCAATCATGGTGCTGTAAACTTTTCACTACTTAAAAGAAAAAAAAAAACATCAATTAAGTAGCATGTACTAAGATTAAATGACTTTTAACAAGACTTCATATTTATAGCACTACTGTAGTAACCATGCTGCAGTCCTATAGTTTCTGTACCTGTGCTCGTACCCACACTTATGAATAGTGACCCATACCAATAACCATGTTCAATAAAAGGGACTTGTACCGATACCACTACTCATGGTCCAGTTTCCCCAAAAATCCCTGGTTTGGGAATCTATGAGCTATGATGCTTACCTGTATGTATACCATTATTGCCTGCAATTACCATCTGGCAAAAAACTAATTATGCACCGCGGTAGTCCCTACCACTAAAGGGCACCTGGAACCCTAAATTTTCCTTAACTGTATTTTGGTATACTTTTGTAAATAGGAGGAAAGGAGGAATGAAGCAGACTTGTTGGCCCTCTACCTGTGCTCAAGACGTCATACCCCTAAATATACCAAAATTGTGGTACTCACACCTTAACCTGTATTCAAGGTATTGTACCCATACTACAACTCAACTTTGCAGCCACTACTTCAAGGCAGATGGCCAGTCTTAGCTGTGCATTTTACCTTGGTATTGGTTTAATCTTTTCAAGCCTTCAAAAACCAGTCACAAATTCAAACATATGGCATGTCAAGTAGATGATACCATATTGCTGGTACAGAGCATAGAGCTGCTTTCAATATTGTCTCGGCTAACTGGCCTATATTGTATTTAACCCTGCTGGTAGCATTTCATGTCTAGGACTTTAAGACCAAGATTTTACTCCACATTTACGTTCACACTCTATGACCAGAAGTAGCATGATGTGAAGCGGGAAAAAAGGGAAAACAATGGGGAAATATCTATCAAACAGGGTGACCACGTTTATCTCACAATTTTACTTTTTATCTTTTTTTCATGGCACTGAAAAGATCATGCTGCAGTACATGTACTTTCCATATTTTATCCAGTCAACCATGTCACTCGTGCATTGCAGGGTTGGCAAATGGCATGGCATTGCGGGAATCACGCATATTACTCACTTATTCCCGCACAAAGAAAACTTGGGGGGGGGGGAATTCCGGCACAGAATTTGGTACAGATACATCTGCAAAATTACTCTACTGTCTGCCTGGCATTCAGAATAATTTCAGCTCACAAACTGCACAAACTAAGTTAATGCAGCAAATGCACTGACCAAACCATGTGGATTTACTTTCCATATGAAAATCCCATGAATTCTTGTTGCGTGCATTCACTGGTTCACTATACTGTAATTACGCTGTGCTCTGTTATGGTACAACATAATCTCTCCGTTAAGTTTCGTTGTGGCTGCTTGGAAGGAAACAGCCTAGGCTTGACATATATATATGTATGTATATGTACAACATGTTAGGATGGCATGTGAGCTAGTGCTAGCAGCTCTAAAGAAAAAATTCTGTAGCTCAAAACTATTACAAGGTTCCTTTAAAAAATGTTTGCATTTTTATCTAGGTAATCCTAATCAAAGATGCAGCGCAGTATTACCCCTGCTCAAAGATAAATCATCCCAGATCTAACTTATTTCCTTACTGAAACCCTAAATTTTCCAACTTTCCTTGAATAAAAGCCCCCAAAATTTCCATATTTTCTTCAAAAGAAACTCAAATTGTTGATGCATCAAAAATTTTGCTTCCAACATCCTTTCCGCAACTCATCGCCCTTGTTAGGGCTTCCGGTTGTGGTACCCCCATCGAGCTCTACATATGAATATTACAAATCCCCCTGGACCTTGTTACAGGTGAGTGAGGGTTATAACTGTAGACAGGAGGTAAGAGAGGGGCATGGTAAATTTCAAATACTCTTCAATGATAATTGCAGAATTAACAAAATGCAAGCACTTTTAATTCCTTGAAAATGACCCACACATATTGAAGCACCTTTAAACATTTTCCAGGCCCTACACAAACCTGTTACTGTTACATGACTTCCTGTAATAACAACCTCAGGATCTTTGCATATATTACTATGTGTATACTCTGCTACACTGACATAATGAACGATGCACCCTAATATAAACAAGAATATTTACATTTTTATGCACTAATGTGTACATATATATATATGAAGTACAGTCAATGGCAAACACTTCATGGGAATACACACACACACACACACTATTAAAATTGCATTATGCACTCAGCGAGAGCCATTCATTTAGCTAGCAATGACTAACATGTTTCATTTAAAATATGCCGTGTAAAGTATACCCTACTGATAAATGCTTCTTTCAGTACTACAGGACTTCCTTTCTAGCAAATGCAAACCATTTGTAATAACAGATATATTCACAATGCTTATATAGGTTTAGATGAAATGTCTGTAAGTATACATGCCAAATGTTTAGAAGGGGGTTGCTATAAAGTAGATGGACTTTTCAATAGTAGTTATAGGAGAGGCAAGTAGGAGCATAATAGATTGACAAATACAATGCATGAATTTTGTTTACTTTTAAATATTAAACAATAAGAAAGATTATGATCTTATGATGCAAAAAAATTGGAAAATGACTCTAAAATTGATAAATCAAAGGAAACAATTGTATAAAAAGCAATGAAGAAAATATGCATGTTTTTGCAAGCTCAGAGATATCTGATCAGACAAACATATCCTCTTAGGAAATGGCAGTGTAATTTTTGCTAGACAGTTATTGCAGGCAATAATGGTATACATATGTAAATTAGGAGGTAGTGAGGAGCAAAACATACTAATGTAACACTGTCATGAATAAACACGGCTGGAAATTTGGGATGGTCATTCGAAGGGATGACGGAGGGAAGAGAGTGAGTTGAAGGGGAGGACAGACAGTAGTTCGAAGCATATACTTTTGGGTATGTAGTCTAGAACTGTAGAATTCTGGATGTATTAAATATAATTTATATCTTCTTTTACAGCATATGTAGGCTTTAATGCACATCAGTCAACAAAGTTAAGGATTTAAGAAGAAGGAGTGGGGATGGAGAGGGGGAAGATGGATTGACATAAGATTACCAAGGCTGTGGTTTTATGCATGTGGGTCTTCCATGATTCCATCCAATAAATCCTGGCACTAGTATCTTTAGAAAATAAAGGTTTTACAGCCCCTCAATGGTTGCAGAGCTTAGCTTGAATTTAATAGGCTGCTACATGGTCCAGATTGACACTATGCTTTGTGACTACAATCGATTTTCTAGGAGCGGTACCCAGATTTTGGAGCCTTGTTTTAAATCAATGCAAATGGAATTCAACTGTACTTTACAATCTGAATCTTGTGTTGGTACTAGCAGTCATTACAAATACAATACCAGCACAAAACTATAGAGGCAGAAAACAAAAATCACCATTATCAGAGTAATTCATTTAAAAGGAACACTGTAGGTTTGCCAACAATTATTTGCACTAAGAAGTGTGTGTACTTTTCCAACCTTGAGAAAGTCAACAATAGACTCGTGGAATTAATGTCTCAGGTAGTAGGCCTACCTGTAAGTCTTTAAAAACAAACTCATGTAACACTGTCTACATCACAGTCAGACTACAATAAAATTGGTTTTTAAAGGTCTGTGGACATATAAACTAAAACAATTGTTTTACCAAACAGTGACAGACTAAGATACCCTGATGGAAAATACGTTGGAATTATTTGAATATCTTTACGATTTTCCACATATACTTCTTCAAAGTTTGATCATTTCTGAGATTTCTCATTAGCTATGCAAACATTATGATGTAACCCTAAATTTATTTTTTTCATCCTTTGTAAATCATCTGTTTATTACTTACAATCTGTTTCATAGTTCTGTGATTAATGTGGACATTTTCAAAGAAAACAATAACTACTTCCAAACTAAACCCCTTAGGATATGCCAACATTACAACTGTTTTTGAGATGAAGGTTACACAAAGGGAGACCTAAGACAAATTTCATTGGTCCTTCTTTCCACATCACAATTTTGCATTTGTAGCACACGTTTGTTCATCGTGTAAGTACAAAAACAGTTTTTTGTAAAATGGTCAATACTTGATGGATTTTGATCAAAGATGTCACTTTTTTTAATGTTTACACAGTTTCTTACATCAAAATACAGAGGTATGGCATATTCTCAAGTCTACACACTTTTATAACTGCATCTGCAAGCACTTATGGCAGGTCACAAAGCCATGTTAATTTTTGATTTTTTGTTTCCCTCAGTGGCAGGGAGAAAGGAGGCAACCATAAAAAAGGATCTTTTTTGAATATCCCATGAAAAGACAAAAACCCCCTTCCTATTTGAAGATTCCCATGGTGACCCTTTTTTTTTAAATGTGTGATTTTCCATTTTTCCCTTTGTGCAGATTAATCCATGGCACGGCTTTGTTGAGTGAGACTTTATGCGCCCTTCATCAGGGGACGCTTTCTCATCTGCAACTACCATCCTTCCTCCCAAAACAGATACGGGAGACATATTGCTGTTGGCAATTTGAAAAGCATTATTTGCAGCATCTCTGATTTCACTAAAGTGCAACTGCCTCCTCTTCCATGTTATGCCAAAGTTGGTCTTCCTCCAGAGGCAGTCCCACCAATCCCATTTCTGTGTCAACAACAACTCTCATTGCAGCATTCTGTGATTACATACTTGTCTGTTTACATCTAGACAACACTCTCACAGACAACAGACATTCATACTACAGTTTCTCCCTGCTAGGGTTCACTGCCACTCCAATCTTTCCTGTTTTAACTGGCTCCCCTGGAAGCTCAAGGTCATCGAGGTCACCAGCTAAAGTGCTTTGACCAGGGTTTCAGCAGAGCCCACTGTATCAGCCTCAAGAAGGACAACAAGTTATGCCTGGGTTCAAGTTGATTGACTCCTAATTGGCCGGTGTCAAGGGTAAGAAAACACCAGCCTGCGATATAGCAATAAAGAGGAAAGCTGTATTGAAAATTGGATGCAAGGCTATGAGTGTAAAAAACTTGTTGAAGGAGGGCTTTCCTATTTAGAGGAAATGTGAGGTAATACCCTTCAGTGATTGTCAACTCTTTCATCATTATTCATCTATAAATCAAGGATAGTTTTCTTTTTTCTTTGAGTTCAAGAACAGATTAACAGTATCTAAGTATTATCTCAACAGGTTTAAAGGAGCTGAAAGGTTTGTGCTATGTGCTATAAATAATTTCACACATATTTTGGGTAGAATTTGGAAGGGGTCATTGCCCACAAGATAAGCTGTTGAGGCAGTTCAGTTCTGTTGGCAATAGTGCTAGTACTGACAAATAAAATTTTCAATCAGTAAAGAGCCAGCTGGGTTCAAACTTAGTTCTGCAGGGGAAGTTATGTACTACAGTGGGAACTATGTCAAACACTGAAGTATTTTGCGGTCATTCCTCTTGGTGAATTTATTGTGGAAGGGTGACACCTGAGTAAGCTTATTTGTCAATGTGAAGTGTTTGGGGCTCACATTCATGAAAGGAAGACATTACTATGGTAATACAACACACAATACAGATTATTTCCTCAATTAAAATACAATTACACAGCTGGACAAACTATACTTGTGTCTAAACTCTACCCTGTTTTAGATACATAAAATGATATTACATCAACAAACCTCCCTGTATTGTGAGTCAATGAGCTCCAATATTTAACTCCTATTTACTTAACAACAGTGCTTCCAAAAACATGCTCCAAAACTTATGAAAATCTTGTTGAGGAAAACCAGGCTTTCTGCTGAGTATGTCTATCTGATGTAACAAGAAGTTGTGATCCTTTTGTCATTACATGTTACATTTTGAACACGAATACACCACCTTTAAGTTGCAAAATAATGCGCAAACTGATGAAAAATTAACATACCTCTTTTCTGCATTTGCAAATAGCATGAGCAGTGGTTTTATTACAAGGACTGTTAGGTTCGTCGTGAAAAACAGTCGTTTTGAATGTTAAAACATTGGCGCTTACTAGGTTGTTGGCAACTTGCTACACATCAAACCATTGTTCCCGATAGCCCTTTTCTTTTGTCAGCATAATAGAGTCATTGACAAAGATTGGCTAAGACAGGAAGCAGCAGCTGTAAGCATTAGACGAAAGAATTTGAGGACCTGAAAGTCCTATGATCCCTCATTAAATATCTCCTCACTCTTTATCCTATCAAATGGGTTAGTTAGTTGGATGAAGTTTTGTGGCTCAGTTTCTAACCAAGGATTAGAATAAGTTACATTTTCAGTTGGACCTCCCCTCAAAGTAACACCTCCCTGCTATCATTCATCAGGATTTTAAGTACAGTACTACATGGCCAAGTGAATATTTCAAATTCGAGGAAATACAAAGCGATGGCAATGGATACTATGTATATCTACAGTACCTCCACTTCTACTTTGTTCTACTCGGTTAAAACGATAAAAGTACCACAACCCCCTGGTTTAGGAGTCAATGATTTCCCTCCTATTTACATAACAATGCATTTATAAGTGAATAAGGGATAGGTGAGAAGGAACCAAAGACCAACACTTCCAAAACCACACTATTAGACTTTGAAGAGGCAAACCAGTGTAAAAACTACTCGGTCTTTTATCTGACATGGAAAAACAAGAATTAAGGGGGTCCTCCAATGAGTGCACTCTCCAATTATTCTATAACTTTTGCGAAGTTCTTACAGCAAGTAAGGAGAGGTTTATTCAAGTAGAAGGTAAGAAGGGGTAATGTTTATTGCATGTGTATGTCTACAGTGTCCTGCCTTACACATGTAAGGACAATAAACACCCCTACCCCCCCCCCCAAAAAAAATCCTGCTTTTGGAATCTATGAGGCCTGATAAAATGCCTCCTTCTTAACATCTGTGACCTTTAATTGCCCTGACTTAGCAACTGAAAAGTTTGTTGGCACAATGGTAGGATCCCTATTGTGGAACCAACGATACACCTTCGAAGTGGAATTGTATCCCTGTCCCTCTATACCTGGCATGAATGGAAGAAGTGTAGGGCCCCCTCACAGAAGAAAGTCTGATTTTTCTCTTAAAACTTTGCTAACTGACAAGTACAAGCATTTAAGAGTGAGGTTAGGAAGAGTTTCCTAAATTCAACAAACCCTTTAGTACTACTATAGTTCGCTCTCACTTTTCCTAGTTCTCTCAGCAAAAATGACATTCAAAAGCAAGGTTGTAGCTATGGTGGGCGGCACTGCACGGCAGTCCATATTGCCGCCCAGCACTCAGAGCTAATAGCTCTTCTTTTACCTACCACTCCTTTGCAAAAAAGAGAAAAAATTGCTCACAATTTAGCTTTACTGTACTTTACGCCAAAAACATATTTTTTTTAAGTAACTTTAGCGAAAAGTTCACTACAGCACTCAAATTTGTTAAAATGTAAAACAAATAAAAAACAAATGAACGACAAAAAAACAAAATTTGTGGAAAATGTCAAAATGTAGTGCATTCTTTGGACTTCAAGCTTCCCAGTATCAGATCTCCCCCTACCTCCTTAAAAGGAAAAAGAATGAGAAAAACACCTTACTGATTTTACTACTTTCCACAGGTAATAAATGCCTACTGGTTTGGTCATTGTACTTTCTTTAGTTTTAGATAATATCTAATCAATAAAACACATACAGGTACAGCAGTCAGTGGTTATGTTGCAATTTTTTTTCTTTCGGAAAAAATCCCTCCAGGCAACAGAAAGTACAAAAGACAAAGGTCGCAGCCCTTTCTTTTTTAATTTTATTTTATTTCCTCCACATCACTATCAAACTTCCAAAGCAAATTATTACACAATTCTGATCCTCGTAAAAACCAAAAAGCATGCATTACCAAAAGCAGAAACATCAGCAGGTTCTCACTTTCACAGAGTAAATTAGCAATTACTTCTACTCGGGCTTCGATTTCACTTGTAACAAACAATCGCATGCATGACTTTTAAAAAAACAAAATTTTGATAACCATTATATAAAATGTAGAACTATGAGGTCTTCCTCTCTTGTTTAATGGAGAAACTGACAATACTCATAAAATTGGGTTTACTATGCCCTAAATAGGTGTGCAGACATGTCAAAAACAACAAATGAATATGTCGCTCTTGAGAGAAAACCTTCCAACAGTCTAGCAAGTTTAAAAACATTTCAACACTAAAAATTGCCATATGGATCAATATCCACTCCTAGAACTGGCTGCGCTTAAAAGTGAATTCCCTTTCACTGTATTGTCAACTAAAGATTATTTAATAGTAAATTTATGCCACATTGTTCACCTGAAAATGGGCACAGGCTCTAATTTCAAAATGCATGATGCAGGGTCTATAACAAAGCACAGGGTCTAACCGGTGCTACTGGCCACGTGGTTCCTGCAGGCAAGTCGAGGAATTACATATACGTAAATAGGTGGTGATAAGGAGCGAAACAGACGCTCTTATTTCCCAGATAGTCCATCACTTAGCTACTTGTTTTTGCAGCATCCTCGGGATGTCTACTTCTAAGAAAACTTTGTGACACACTTGCCTTAATTGTCAGTGTTGCTTTTTAATAACAGAGATTCTTTGTAATGATAATTATCTCTACTAGACTTTACATGCAGCTACACATTAATTATCAAATACTTAATATTTTCACAACCATGACATGGGCACACTTTCAAGGAAAAATGCAGTCACCCCAATTTGGATCAGTGTAGTAGACTACCCTATTTCATGAATGGCTCTTGAGAATCATGTGACAATGTTTTTCTCACTAAATTTTGACATTCACAAGAAATAACTCCTTTGTTTACCTTAACTATGACATATTTAAGCCCTAAAATATCATGAAAGATACTTGGAAGAGTAATAAAAGAAAATTGGTGAGATTTAGCTAATATTGTTTCAAAATAAGTTTGGGGGGGACTACTTATGCCCTTTAAGTTTTCAAATTTAGCGCAATAGCTTTTTAAAGAAACGACAGAAATGAAGTATATTCTCTTGCTTGCTTTGGCATTTTACAAGCAATAACTACATAATGTACATTGCCTGGAGAAAAAGCTGAAAAGCACTTTCGCAGCTTTTACACACACACAAGCACATTTGTGCAAAGCAATCCAGCATATCAGATGGCACAATGAAAGAACCACACTATTTTGCAGACTTGAATAAATTAACCTGTGATTCAGTGTTTCCACAGAGGGGGATCTTTCCCACACACACAAACACATCTGGATGGGTTTTTTCAAATTCAGGGGTGACTTTTTTTAAGTTCATTTCCTTCTACTGAGCTAAATAATTTAAGCAAGTTATAAGTCTACAACAGAGAAATTAGTCCATGCTTTTGTGACTTCCCGTTTAGATTACTTTAATAGTTTAATGTTTGGTCTACCCGCTTATGAAATCCGCAAAGTTCAATTAATCCAGAAGTCCGCTGCTCGTTTGATAACAAGAACAAAGAAACATGAGAAAATTACTCCCGTTTTAAAAACTTTACACTGGCTCCCCATACAACAA
>WURT03653146.1:0-15153 GCA_009936505.3 Holothuria glaberrima
ACACAAAACTGTATTTTTCCAACACCTTAAGATAGCATATTTCACCAGTGACTGAAAGAAATGGGATAACATGGCATCATTCAGAATAAAACACGTCATCAAAACCTCAATGCATTTTTGCGTTCTGGTTTTATTTCTGGTGGTGCCATCGTTTGGATTTTTATTTAGATGTACATACTCTGAATGGAAGTAACGCTGTATGTAGGAATATAGAACTTTCATGGGAATATACTGTAGCACTTCCATGGGTACTTGTACATATTGTTTAATCAGGATATTACAAAGGCATTTTACATATTAATGTACTTGACTTTAATACTGTGAGTCTATAGGCCTATTTGAAGAACATCATCAAATTACCAAGAATTGACTTCATTTTTTTGTGAATTTAAAACTATTTTTCATTTTCCTTCTAAAGATATCCCTAAAATTTCAAATTTTATTCAACTATTCCTTTTAAAATTGAAATTATAAAATTTCTTCAAAATAGTGACATACTGTACAGTATTGTACATTAGAAATTAGAAGCTTTGACTTGTGTAGCCATTGTTTGAATTTCCTTGAAGGAGAAATGTCTTCACCCCAATTTGAATAAGGGTAACAAGGTGTTCTTATTTATGAATGGTGCTGTTTAAGTCATACAACAATATTTAGGTTACTGAATCTTTCAATTCATGCAGTATAACTACTTACTGTAGTTTTAACCCTGTGATGAACTATTTTTGTGTGGATAATTTTGAAAGTTTTTGTAAAGGAAATAGAAGGAAATTTGTAAGATTTAGCTGATGCTTCCAAATAAGTTTGTGGCAACTGCTCTTCCCCTTATACAGTATCTCTGAAGTAATTTATGTACTGCATAGTGGGAATCTTTCACTGGGGTATAATTTTTCGTGCTTTATGCGACCAAGTAACTAATCACAAATTTAACATGCGCTAAAATACTTCCGTTACTCTCATAGGCGTACGAGATGGGGGGGACGGGGTGCAGACTGCCCCCCCAAATTTTCTACTGAGTTCCCGAATTTTTGATCGAATTTCCAGAAAAAGTGCAAAAATTTGCGTGCGCTTCACACGCATGTGGTTATTTGCCAGTATCACCTCTATCAGACTTTTGGAAAAGCTCTGACATGCACAGTCCCAATCACTTCCATATCCAGATTTCATAAAATATGAGTAAACTTGCTAATGGTATGTAGTCTAACAATTTACTGTTCACTTACTTCGCACAGTGTGGTTCTGATTTACCCCAGGAACTGAGTAAAAAGTTCACTTGAACAAGCAAGATGAAAAGATTTCCTAAAGGTGGAGAAATTCTTTGAAATATATCCAACCCAAATTTAGCAATAAATGTAGCAACATTTAGCATCTAGCCCACCTTACATGAGCAAAAAGTTTCCCCAAAGGGGAGGGGGCCACCCCCCCAGGACGGTGATTCACATATGGTGATAATCCCCCCGTCTTTGGAGATGGATCCACGCCCTTGACTTTGTGCGACTTTTTGAGATTGGGGCAAAAATTCTCTGCCCCCCAAATTTGAAGAGTTGCGTATGCTTATGGTTACTCTGTAAAAGACTATGCTGGGTGATGCAATTTTAATTCTTCACTCCGCAAATACAGTATGTGTACAAGGTACAGAATCGCAAAAAAGAGCCTTGCGGAAATTTGTCCTATACAGTATGTCTAGGATTTTTTAAATGTAGCATGAATAGCTCAGTTGAGTATCTCAGATAAATAGTATGACCTGCCTACAATTAGCTCATCAAATGAGGCTACAGTGGGTTAGCAGAGATGAGAGACTATATAGTCTTAATAAAGTTTGAACCGTGTTATAAACACAAGGTGCATGTATGCATTTGGAATTTATTGCAGTCAGCATTTAAAGGAAATAGTTGTTGAATACACATGTGCCTAACTATTTTAAAGTTTACAGTTCATATGATGCACTACCAATTTTCATACTTTGTAACTTTTGTTTTAACAGATCCACTTCCTATGAAACTAAGGGCACTACCACAATCTTTCTGGCAGCAGCCCAACTCAGTGAACACAATGCCCCCAGGTAACATGTACTTGCCTGTCTTGCCCCCTCTCTTCAAATCAGAACATTCCAATGTTGATCCTTCAGGTAAGAACCCAAGATTAATTATACTGTAGTTACAGTGTGGTGTGTTAGTTTTTTCGGAGGGGTAGGTTGGGGTGGGGAAGACATTTCAGGTTACCAGTGAACGTTTATTTGTACATGAACAGTTCCCCTTATGTAGTAAACACACTTCTTCAGCACTTTGATGCTAGAAGTCTTGCAGTGTGCCTTTGGAAGTACCTCAGACCAGTAACTTCCTGTCAGACATGTAAGATTTAAGACAGGCAGGGTGGGGAGAGACCATATTTGCCTACAATTTTTTTGCTGTAAAATCAACTAGGCTTCTTCAGATTAACTGGAAATCAATTTGGGATGGACCAGTCATGATCATTATTGACAGGTACAGTAGAGTTTCTTAACTGGCTGTACACACTACTAGGACAAAACTCATACGTGATAAAAGAAATTTTTCGTCTGTATGTATTGTTCTGTGTAATAGTTTCTCTTTCAGCCAACCTTCTCATATTTCAGCCTTTATTTTTCCAGTAAAACTGCTTTATTTGAAAGAAGCTCCATTTTGACAAGCAGACTATTAGCATTAATATTCTTGAGGCAGCAGTCCTGTAGAATATCACCAGTGCTATGGTAGATGAAGCCTGTAAGACAATTAGTGGGATGCATACAGTTTGATAATGTCACTGAATTATCCCTGTCACATGATGTGAATCTTACCATCAATCTATCCAAAGTGATAATCACCACAGTCTTTAAAACTGTAATATCTGCCAAATACAAAAACAAAGTGGTAAATGTCTTGTTAGATTGCCTGATGGATTGGAACTATAAAAGTGTCATGCTTTTCTCAGTGAATGGTTGTTTTTGATGACTGTTGTATACTAAAAACATAGAAGAGTTGTAACTCAAGCAACTCAAGCAAAATGTAAGGCTAGTACAGGAAATGGAAATTTCTATCAACATGGACTGGAACACTCCTCTGTCTTTTATTTTCAGACTTTAATAGTTGGTGTGAATCATAGATAAATATCCAACAGGGTAATCATATGAGTCATTTGGACTCTCAGGTCCAGTTTTTATGTCCAGTCTCTTTCTTCAATTCATTTCACTTTGCTAAGTATGATGGGTCCATAAACATGAAGCAGATACAGTACAGTATATATTAGTTATTATAACAGAAGTACAAATGAACTGTTGACAAAATCATGTCACCACGAAAGAGGTTGTTTAAGTATTTGTGAAAAAAAAAACTGGTTCATCTCAGAACATACTGTACAGGAGCTGCCAGCAGTAGCACACATGTGAATACAAAGATATATTTATGCAAATATTTCTGTGCACGTAATGTGACCAGATGGTTATATGTCTACCATTAAGAAAAGGATACTCTGTTATCCTAACAGCAACCCCTTCCCCCCTCCTCCCAAAAGGAAAAGAATTTAAAGGAAAAACAAACATGAAAAGAATAAATGTTCTGCATTGACATATTTAAGGGAAACATCAGTGTAGGTCTTTCAGTATAATTTACAAAAGCATGGGTGTAGTAATTATTTTTGATGTTTCTTGTTTCAGAATTTAATGGGCATATCAGCATTGTGTGTACAGTATAAAATTTAACAATTACATTTTTTATATTTGTTGTCTAATGAATTCCTTCCAGGTTTGCATTCATGCAATTTATCACACCATGACTATTGCAGATTAGATACATAACAGTAATTGGTTTGCATTATCATGTTAAACTGAGTGATCGTTGTTTCAAACAATGAAGGTTGAGACCAATCCTAACCCTGTACTACTTCAAAGTATTGTGTGCTCAGATATACCAACACACGCATGAATATTAGCTTCTGGAAGCAATTCTTGTCACAAAATTATGCACAACTTAAGATGAAAGCTGAAAGCTTGCAGCTCTAATTAATCAAATTAAATAACCCTTTTATGCTGATTCTGAATGACTCTCGAATTGCCCTACAGTTAGATGTCATTAACGATTAACTTATGACTGCAGATGGAGTTTGGTGATGATGTTGATGTGCTTGTGGTTTTGATGCAAGATATTTGAAAGTTGTCAGTTTTTTTTCCTCCTCAGAAATAAGACCAATATCTCCCACCTCTGACGAAGATGGTGACAAACCAAAGATTGACAAAGAAAGCAACCTTTTGACAGATGGTCTAACTTCTGTACTGAACAATAACAATAACTGTAAAATGAAAGATAAAAATAATGAATCTCATTCTGTGGAGAGTACTGTGAAGACACTTTTGAACAGTCCAAGAGACAGGGAAACAATACTGACAAAAGATATGCAGCAGCAGCAGGAGGTTGCATCTCCTGTTGTTGTGAGGAGAAAAAATCACCATCCAACAAGACCGGCAGCGAGGATTGTCAAAGTATCCCCTGCAAGCCAGGAGATGCTACTAAAATTATTTGAAGGGGTAGAGGGGAGTGATAAAGGAACCAAGAAAGTCACTGCTACAACTGGTCCACGAAAAATAAGGTTGGTTTAATAGCTGCTATAGACTTAGCGACTACTTGAACTACAAAAATGCAGATGCTTTTGGACTGAGGAAGGTTTGAGTTCCCAAGGGAAGAGAGACAGGGGAGGGGTGTGCTGGAGTGTGTGTTTGTATCTGTGTGTATGTGGAGGGGGAGGGGGTATGTACATCAACACTAAGAAACATTTGAAGACTCGGTAATCTGAACTTGTATACGTGTCTAAACCGTAAACATAATCATAGGCTGGAGCGATGCACATATGCGATTTACCTGTTCTGTGTGAAATGTTATAGTAATTATGTGAGCTAGGATGGTAGCATCAAGCTGGTAAGTTTTGAATGTCGAGCTAGTAAATAATAAGTGGCTATGAGGTCATGTGAGTGTCTGTTCTTTTGGAATAGGCTTTAAAGACTTAAACACTATAAGATGTATGTAACTGTCTGATGTCTAAATCAAACATACCTAGTGTTTCCAACCATACCCTTAGTTTTTGCCCCTCTGCCTTGGCTGGGAGTTGAGACTTTTGAAAGAAATGTACTGTAATACTTTATGTCGAACTTAAAACGACAAAATTATTCTCAGTTTTTGTTTTGAACATTGTGAGGCCAGGAATCCTAGTATTTTTTGGTTTGTATCCAGACATTTTGAATCCTAGTTGTTTGATACAGATTTATGAAATTTTCAGCATGTTATTGAGTGTATCCAGATCAGAATTGCTAAATGGCATTTTCACTACACTAGATTCACCACAGTGTCAGGAACTTTAATAAATAGCATTTAGTGCTCTTTACAGGTGTAGAAATTTCAATTTTTTTGCTGGGGCTGTTTCACGGAACAGTGTCCAGGATCAGATTTTACTATTGGGAAGTTTCCATATTGTAAAAGAGCAAGTTCTCTTATGCAATTAGTCGTTTCTCCAACATGTGAGCACACGTAGTGTACTGATGTTTTGTTTCTTGCAGCAGATTTATGTGAAATCAATGTGTATTGTTCTTCACCGCATTGTTACTTTAACGATCATTACACGCAGTAAGTCAATGGGAGGATGTGCTATTTTCAGCAAGAAAAAAACACATTTAAGGCCCATTGCCTTTGGTTGTCAGCAACCCAGCATTCAGATTTGCTTTAAGTCGTTTTCAAGATTCAGTGCGTAGTTGCTAGCTTGGTAGGAATATTAATACAAAACCCCCTTAACACAAGGTATAGCCTTCCATGAGAAGGATATATAAATGAACAGCTACCAGTCATTTGGAATGTGCCACACAAGACAAGGGGTGATATAAGATGATTTGGCTTTGCAGGGCAATAATGACATATACTAAAAAGTTTCTTTGCATTTGGTAGTATTAAAACTGACAGTATGTGTTAGCACAGTAGAGGTTTAGCTACTATGCAGCATGGAAATACTGTAACACATGCAAGTATAACCAATTTAAATTGATCACAGATGGAATGCGATTTCATTTCGTACTAAGCTTAAATTTATGAGACTTTTGATAAGTATTCACGGTGTTGTTACTTCATCAGAGATTAGATATGCAGTGTGCTTCTTGTGGAAAAACACTGTTCCATGGAACAGTGGCTTTTGAAAAGTTACTGTTCCGGCATTAAAAGCTCTGTTCTTGGACAGTGGAACAGTGTGAATTTTGACCCCTGCTTTATGGCCCCTCTCTCCAGAGCCTGCCCTCTGCTGACCAGTCGCCCTCTTTAGTTTCTGTGAGCTATGAAAAAGAATGGTTTGATATTCATTTGTGTTTTGTTATTATTGGAATGAGATAGCTGTGTGTGTTTTATGTTAACTATCATTTTTTTTAGTGCAGCTTTACAGTATATTTTCTACAGTTTGCAATTTTGACCTATGAAGGAATGCTTCTGTAGGACTGGCCAACAGCAATTGGTGCACGTGTTATTTCCAATATGAAACATTGGAGGCAGTCATCAGTTTACTGGTGGGTTGTTATGGTTAGTATGAAATACTCTTTTGTCTCTTCCAGACCAAGACAAGATTCCAAATTAACAGTGGCAACGACGAACAAACACCTTATCAAGGACCCATATATGATCAATGCTGTCACAGATGGCCTGCTGCCGATGCTGTCCTTAGAAACAAGCAAGCAGAGTACTGCCCCAACCTCACAACTGTCCCTGGTTGCACTGAAAGCCGGGGACAAAACATTGACACTCCCGTCATTAAGTGTAGAACAGAACTATCCAGCTGTGCTATCAGAATTGGTGAAAGCTTTGTGATGACCTGCACAGATGATACACTCTTTGTTTGAAGGAGGAGAAATGATGATATTGAATAATGGGTGGTTCACTTTGATGATGCAGGCACTCCGGACTGGTGTTAAGGGTAGAATGAAATAACAGAAGAAATGAGAAAATGTGGATTACATGAGCCTTTAGATATGAGGGTTTGAAAAATGTGCCAAATTAAGTATAATTTTCTGTAAGTATTGGTTACCTCTGTTGGCTGACCACCTCTTTTATAGGATATGAAGAAATGTGTACGCCATAGTCTGGTGAAGTGTAAGTAGGGGAGTATACTGTACAGGTAATATAAGAATTACTTTATTTATAAAGATTAATGCACCTGTGAAGGAAGATATTGTACATTATTTTTGTAGGGAATAGTCTCTATGGTAAAGTTGTGGGTTATAAGAGGGTGCATGATTTGTGTCATTCCAAAAAGAACTTCAGTATCATCACATATGTTATTGAACTTTCAATGTCTAAATAACCAACATTTTTAGTCCTTTTTAGAGGACTAAAATGGAAATTGTCATTTTTCACGCAAATTAAAAACCAAACAGACATAGTCTTTAACAATCCCACATGTCTGGGAAGTGTTGCAGAATTCCAAGTGGAACAGGAGGATCGAGTAAAATGTTCGTGTGAGAGGAAAGTCTTTGTCAGGATAAATAAGAGACTTATTACTGCATATGCTTGTCTCACCCATGTTGATTGAACTGTACGTGAGCAGATAGAACTGTCGTAGAGATGAATTAGAAAGATTAAAGTAGATCCTATACCAGGAGGAAGAACTGAAAGGGAGATTTGATTATGGCGGGAGAATAAAAAGAACGAAAAAAAGGAAAAGGTTCAATGTTGTTAAGTGTCTTGAGATGGTCTAATCCCATCCCAGATTTTATTCTTTTCTACCTTGTAATTAAGTTTTGGTCCTGAGGGCAAGAACAAATTGCTTGCCTGTTTGGTTTGGATTGCTCAATGTGATTTGTCTTGTGCGCTTGGGTAGTTTTGGAGATGTGATTAGTGTGACAAGCTTCTCTGCGCTTTTGCCTTGTAGTATTCACATCTGACTGTCAGACCGAGTTGGTTTGTTAACATTCTACACAATAGGTGTCAGGAACAAACTTTTATTTTTGGGAGATGTCTTTCATTCACCATTACCACTGATGGACTGTTAAATTGAAGCAATTTTCTTTGTTGCTTGTCTAAACTAAAATGGCCAGCAGCTTTTGATGTTTTGGTATCCTAGCAACAGTTCCTGGTTGTTGGGTAAGTTTAGCATTGTGATCCTCATGAGTTGGACTTGCAATTGCAGGCCGTGAAAGGAGCTATCTTAAAAACTTACATCATGGAACAAACCTATACATACAACCTGAAAATGGCAAGGAGCAATCATTCAATCTTGCTGAAAGTTCATAATTTTACATTTTGGGCAAAAAAGGGGGAAAGTATCAAAAAACTTTTTTTTTCAATGTAAGTTGAGAGCAAAATAAAAATTTGTTAAGTTTTATTCTTTGCATTCTATAAAAGCTTTGTGAACTTTAACAAGTTGATTTAGAAGTGTAAGTATTGTGAGTGTGAGTACCATTGGTGATTACCAGTTCTCAATATGGTTGTTGGCCAATATTTTTTGTTTTCGTCCTGTATCAGTATCTGTATAATTTTCTAATATTTCTTGTCCTCTCCTTCATAAAAATGTTCGGTTATTTAAGTACGTATTTGCCTATGAGTCCCAGTATTTAATCTCATGAAAATGAAATCAGCAGTTATTTGGTAGTGTCCAATAGTCTATAGCTTAGTGTGTACACGACACTTGTTTCTGAAATATCTGTTTTGGATTGGTATCGGCAGATCCTGAGAATTGAAATATTGCTTCAATGAATGGTAATATCAACTACTTGTTACGTGGGAACAACACTAGTTGTGAGATACTAATACTTGACTTTAATTGTGAAGTGCAAATGTATAGAGGTTTTACACTGATGCCTCTGTGTCACACATCTCCCTACTTGTGAGACATTTTGACCAAAAAGTGTTCCTTTTATCACAGTTGTATCTAGGGCCAAGTTGTGTGTGCAGCACATGAGCTATGACCACTTGCAACATGGGACTGCAACTCACTGATGTCATGTAGTCTGTACCAACAACTATGATGATCACTTAACAAATGTATCACAAATAAAACTAATGTCAAATATGTGTGCAATATGTTTAATTGGCACCAATACTTCACATACGATAATCAATGTGAGATTAACTGTAGACTTACCCTAAGTCTTTGGTTATTCTGTGGCATGCAGTAGTTAAGTCAGAGTTCATAATTGTAAATCGAGTTGTTATTAAAAGAGGGGAACTTAAAATTGGACAAACTGTGTTATTCCCATGTAACGTCTGAAAAAACTGATGGTGACATGCGTAATGCTTTTCCTTTCAACATTTTAAATGATCAGGGGTGGGCTTTTTAGAATCTGATCCCCCACAAAGCTGCATTTACTTTGTCTTTCATTTGCAATTGTACTAAATCCATCCATCCATACCTTGGTCTAATGTCAAAGTAATTGTATCTTTGGCTATTTTGGCTGGAAAAGCCTGAATTGGAGGAAACTTAGTAATAATTTATCTCCTACCAAAAATCTTTTTATTTGACAATTTTTTTTTTGTCTTGAGATATAAGTAACCATGACAACAAAACCTTGATGTGCATTCAGTGGGAACAAATAACAAACAAGTCTATAATATAAAGTTGTTTGAAGATAAACTTGAACAGCAGCTGTAATTTTGTTTATGTTTAAGAAAACAACCATTGGCTGTTTTGTTTTGCCAGTGAAATGTTTGTAAATAAATGTCTTGAAAAGACAGATAACTTCTTTCTTTAAAGGGTCTCCATAGATTTATGTTGTCAATACGTAATCAGTAGATGGTATTATGAGAATAGTCATGGCTGCATAGTAACTGAGTTTGATGAGTAGAATTATACTTTTAAATAGATCATGAGGGCTAATAGAGCTAGGGAAATTGACAACTGTGTTGAGGAAGCCATGTTCATTACACTTCAGGTTTATGCTACAAAATGGTTGAAGATACAGAATTATATCAACAGCACTGCAGTTTGGAAATCTTTTTGTTTTGAAAAGACATTAGATTTGTCATTATGTAGAGCTATTAAAGTGAAGTGAACTGTTTTCATTATGTCTTTACAACACTACCCTCTGTGAGTGTAACTTCAGGGTTTGAAGTCAGTATGATTATTTGATCTCCTTCATTGCAGAGTGCAAGAATGAGGGATTGCTTGATATTCTGTGCTTTATGAGTTTCTGGTTTCATAATTGTTTCACACATGGCTCAAATATGATTGCTGCCCACTGTTTGAACACACATTTATGAATATGTGATGACATTGCTTTGTCATTGCAATATGTATCATATGTATGGTTTTACATGTAACATATTTTAAGTAGTTTTTTGCTGAATTAAGTCTGTCCATTTGTAAGTTTACCTTGAAAGATTTCAACAGCTTGAGAGGACATATCGTCACTGTTACACCTTGAGACCGCAGTGTGCTTGCTTACAACTCTATGTTTAACACTTATGTGATATATAGAGTTGATGGAGTGCAAATTGTTATAATTTTATGTATCATTTTGTAGCATTTTCTTGTGGTCATTTTGGTTATCTGGTTGGAAAATTGGTTATCATTATGACTTGTGGCAAAGATTTTTGGCTTTAGAACTGTATTGCAATGAATGGCATAGTTAACTCTGTGATGTTTTTCACTTACTTAGGGCAAATTTTAAGTCTTCAAGCAAAGTTGCTTGCATTTAGGAAGGTACATGGAAAACTGATTCATGAGGTTTTCTTTTATACTTGTTTCTTCTATGCAGTATCTTATTTTGTGGCTTATTTGTGGTCACGTTTCATGTAAACTTTTGATTCCAAAGCCTTCTGAATTCACAGGGAAGCATTGGCTATGTACTGTAGTCCATAATTAGAGCTGGCTGGGAGAAGTGGCAGTTTGTGCTTAGTGGCATTCAGCATTAGGTTCTTTGGAGGATTAATGTAAAAATAAAGGACTAGCAGTTAACACTCGAAAGGGGAATAGCCTAGGAGAAAGAAGAAGGGTGTACGAACCCCCTTTGCCAATAAAACCTAAAGTAAGCTGGGATTCCAGGGTAGAGTCATGTTTTGAACACCCTTGTGGAAAATTATACCTGCACCCCTGCTAGCAGGAAGAAATATTGATATTATCTGAATGCCTGGTGAAAGCCATGTTACCAAGGTTTTTGTCAGGTACCCAGTCCCTAGTCACCCTCACTGGAGTAAGTACCCAGTTCTCATGCATCTGTACTGTAGGAGGATGAAGATTTGATTATAATTGAAAGATGAAAATAGTTTAATGAATAGAATGCTGAGATGGCACATAGAGTGAATGCTCCCAATCAGGTAGGCATGAATGGAATGTATGAGGCCAGTGTGACATATAGGCCTCATCTTTCATAGTGGACCATAAAAGGAATGTCCCACAAGGGCTTCATCAACTGTAAATTGTTTGGATAAAGGGTACTGAAATGCAGGGTAAATGTTGTAAAGGTTGTTTAGTATTACTACAAATGTGAATTATTAGATGTGTGTCAAATATAGGGGGTGGGTTAGAGCATGCAGAGTAGATAGGGGTTGTAGCAGGGAATTCATGTCCTGCCTTCCTTATGCAGTCTTATCTTCCCTGTGAAGATGAAGACTGTTTGCTTACATTTTCTTCCTTGTTGCAGTTCCCAAAAGTTTCACCTACAGAAGAAAACTGGTGATTGATGTCTGGCCCGATAGTCAGTAATTTTGCCCTATGCCTCAACCAAGATGCCAATTTTAAAATGAAACAGAAAAATGGATTGATGAAACTTTAATGTTTTCTGTTTGACTTTCAAATTGCTTAACAACCATCTTTGGCTGCATTCTATATCTTTTCTGGCTTTTGGGTAGTGTAGCCATGGAGGTATTAGCTCCATGGTGTAGCCATGTCTGGATTCTGAGGATGGTCATATTGAATGGAGAAGGAAATAATGTCAGGTCCCCTCTATCCCTTCCTGACCTCCCTACCCTTTGTTTGGTAGCTTTTAAGACATTAAAAGAAATGGTTACCCTAATGTTAGTGATTATCTTCAGACTGAAGAAAGAGTAGTTTAAAGGGAAAGATAGTGTTTATTTTGCAGAAAGATTTCATATTTTCAAACCAATATTAGTAGATACAGAATAATAGACCTACAATTCAAAATAAGGCAGCATGCTAGCATTCTTTTCAAGAAGTATGGTTCTCACAGGGAGTATTTCAGTTACTTGCTGAACAAAAATAATTTGTTCACACAAACTTTCAAAAATGCAAATGGTGCAACATCTGTTACTCTTGTAATTCATATATTTTGACGAGATAAAGCTATTCCTGGGGTTTATTGGTGATACTGAATGGTTTACTAATGGTAAAAGGTATTTCATTTTATGTCATGTTGGTGCATTTTAAATGCAATATTTCCCTTTAAATAAATCATCATACTGGGAGGACATTGCAAAATATTGTAACACTGTTATCCCTTTTTAATGTACCTCATAAAGGATGTACAACAATTCAGGTAAATTTACAAGTAGGTCACTTGAATAAGTCTCAGTGGAGAGTGACTCTGAAAGCTGACAACTTAGTGTCACCTGCAAGTAAGATCAAATAAACAAATATCTGTAGACTGTAGTATCAAGTACACTTAGGATTTTGTGGGACACTATAGTTGAATCACAGTAGTGTCCCTCTACCAAATAGCTTGGTGGTCTGTGTTCAAAATTAATTCATTTTCATTTTTGAATCAGCTCAAAACAGATTACAGAAATATGTTTGCCTCTTATTAGCAAGTTTAAGGTCACCAAAAGGTGTGGCAGTGTTTTCATTTGGTTGAAGTTAAAAGGTGGTGGTCGAATGATGGTGAATAAAGGAACAATCTTACGGTGCCGTATACAATGTCTACAGGTGCTACAGTATAAGGTGTTTGTCTTACTAACTTCCCCACCCTGTGTCCTTGCCTGCTCCCTCAATCCCTTCCCTCACTGGGAATCTTTTGAATATGTAAAGCTTAAACTTTTGAATATGTAAAGCTTAGACCAGCCTTCTTTCACTGTGAAGTTTTGGGTTTCTAATACCAACACACTAGAAGCAGTGTGTCTCCCCTGTATCTTTGAAATGAGTGGAATCAGAAAAGGTGAAAAGGTAAGTTGTTGTTTTGTCCTTCACAAGCTGATATAAATGTAGACTTTGTATTGACATTAAATAGCCTCAGTGTGATCTTTTTCATAAGAGTACAAAATATCACTTTATCACCACATTGAAGTATTCAGTTGTACTTTTTTTATTATTCAAGGATAAAAGATATTTATAAAGAAAATATTTAAAGCATATAAAAGTTGCTAAGAGCAGTTGTAAATAAAATCACATCAAATAATTGTAGATTATGCACACTGGAAGAATTATTGCTTGTACATGGATATTGTTGCTTTATGTCAAATAACTGCTGTAGATTGGCAAGCATTTTGCTTGCAGAGCTTTTGTAGCTTTCTCAACCTTTGTAGAAAACTTGAGATTTATTTTGCTTGGATGCCTTGTCACGGTATCATATTTTCCTAGCATATTTAGGATTTAGGGGAAGATAAATTAAGTGTGCAAATGATCAATCTGCATATTAGACAATCTGTTGCTCTCAACTCTTGTAACAAGAAAGTGGTCTTGTGAAGATAATCTGACTCATAATTTGTGATGAAAAGAAAATGAGTAGGGATTTGTTGAACTTCATAGAAATCTTTGCATCTTTTCTGACATTTCTCTTTGACTACAAACATGCCAGATGTAAACAAGGTTTTAGGACCATGGAAAAAGTTTAAGTTGTTAAAGTTACTGCAAGGTGAAGTGAGTTGAAATAAGTCAGTATAAAGGGTCATTACATCTAGAAGACAAACTAATGTGAGCTATATCACCTCATATTTTGAGAATCAATGTCCCAAGCATAGAGTGTTTGCATCATACAAATGTGATTTTATTAGATATTAATAAGACTATACAGTTATGCTATTGATCAAAGTTTTAATTCTAACATGTGAACTGACTTTGTCATTAATCCAGGTTTCCTTTAAAATGTGTGGGTATTTGCTGTCATTTCACCCTAACTCTAACCACATTTGGTTGTAAACTTATGTGTTGATCTTGTGCAAATGCCAAAATTCAGTCTTTAAGATTTTTCTAACAATTTTCTTGGAGGCATTGAATAATAAACTTATAATCAGCAATTGCTACAAACACACCTCTTTGTATGTAGTTGTAAGGAATATAGAATTCTCAAACAAGGATTAGTGTAACTTTCATACTTGTTTGGAATTTGCATATCTAAGGACAAGTATAACCTGAGGATATTCCATAGTGCCATGCTTCATTCATTTTGAGATTTCATCAAGATATGCATGTACTTTTGCAGTTATCTGATAGAAATAACACTTGGGGAGGAATTCAAATGCAGAATTGTCTTACAAAAAAAAAAATTTTACATGGTGGGACTTGTAACCCAGACTGCAGGCAGTCATACCATATTATTATGTCATTCTTTTTTATTTTAAATCAGGATTTACTAACATTCCAAAATTTCATAATCGACTTCAATTTTGTCTAAAATCTTTTTTAAGTTTTTCTCATCTGTGGCCATTTCAGTTTTCTGTGCCTGTGAAGTCCATTTTGCCTATGGTTCATTTAATTGTAATTTTCTTTTTCTTAGGTGTTGGACTTCAGTAAGAGTTGCCATGACAACTGGCATGGAACTCTCTGCTAATAATTTGATTCTGTTGGTGTGGTCATTTAATTCTACATTTTAAGCAGAAGGAAACCTTATTAAGGGGAATTGTAAAGTTGTCTAATCTTAAATCCAATTTTTTAGCATCGCCCTTCAGAAGAAGGAAACCTTTTTACAGGTGGTCTTAAGGTTGTCTAATTTGGACATAGTTTTTAATATTGACAAGTATGGAAGGAAACTTAATTTGTGGGAAAGGTAAGATTTCTTTCCATAAATTTTGGTTTAGCCTTGAAAAGGACATTTTTCTACTAATTTGTAAGAGATACCAGGCTTCTTCAAAGAAAAAATTTTGTCTTTACATTAAAATCACATAACTTAAGGGACAACAGAGATGATGAGCTCACATAGTGATTCATTTGTAACAAAACATACACACACTTAATGTACAGAAATACTACTCACCTTAAAAATGTTTGACAATAAGGGTGCTGTACTAACACGTT